>CAKAKR010058587.1:0-15740 GCA_916700685.1 Adelosebastes latens
ACTTTACGAGAATAAAGTCATGACTTTACGAGAAAAAGGTGTAATATTACGAGAATAAAGTCATAACTTTACGAGAATAAAGTCATGACTTTACGAGAAAAAGGTGTAATATTACGAGAATAAAGTCATAACTTTACGAGAAAAAGGTTGTAATATTACGAGAATAAAGTCATAACTTTACGAGAAAAAGGTGTAATATTACGAGAATAAAGTCATGACTTTACGAGAAAAAGGTGTAATATTACGAGAATAAAGTGTAATATTACGAGAATAAAGTCATAACTTTACGAGAAAAAGGTTGTAATATTACGAGAATAAAGTCATAACTTTACGAGAAAAAAGAGTCTTAATATTACGAGAATAAAGTCATAACTTTACGAGAAAAAAGAGTCGTAATATTATGAGAATAAAGTCATAACTTTACGAGAAAACAAGTCGTAATATTACAAGAATAAAGTCATAACTTTACGAGAATAAAAGTTGTAATATTACGAGAATAAAGTCGTCTATTAACTGCAGTTTTACGGTAGATCTGCTTTTTTAAAATGTTTTGTTTTAGATGATTTATCTATGTCAGCTGTACACCTTGTGTCCTTTTGATCTAGAAGAAGAGGAAAGTGTTTTACAGCAGCAAGTATAAAATGAACTTTTTCTCTCCGCGTCCTCTTAATAATGTTTAAACTGAGCTCCTGACAGGCTGGTTGAGTTAGTGTAATTATTATGAACTGTTATTAATAAACAGTGTTTAAACTGAGCTCCTGGCAGGCTGGTTGAGTTAGTGTAATTATTATGAACTGTTATTAATAAACAGTGTTTAAACTGAGCTCCTGGCAGGCTGGTTGAGTTAGTGTAATTATTATGAACTGTTATTAATAAACAGTGTTTAAACTGAGGCTGGTTGAGTTAGTGTAATTATTATGAACTGTTATTAAAGTGAGATATTGGAACTGTGTCTGCAGAGATTCCTTCCCGTTCGAGCAGCAGTTCAACATCCTGATGCGTTTCATCGTGGACCAGACGCAGACGCCCAACCTGAAGGTGAAGGTGGCCATCCTGCGCTACATCGAGGCGCTCGCCCGCCAGATGGACCCGACCGACTTCGTCAACTCCAGCGAGACGCGCCTCGCCGTCTCGCGCATCATCACCTGGACCACCGAGCCCAAGAGCTCCGACGTCCGCAAGGTAAGAGTGCGTGGCGGCGTGACGGCGTCTCGGTGCCACCTCCGTCTTCTCTCACTTCTTTTGAACTTCATTGTTTTTTTTTTTTGTTTTCACGTCTTGATTTTGTTCTTCCAAATCGCCCCTCCTCGCCCACACCGCGCCCCCAGACCCTTCATAACTGGGCAGGGGAAGAGTTCTCGGGCCGAGCCAGCACCGTGGCCTCTCTGCCTGGAGAGGGCAACCTGGAGGAGAGGTGCAAGCAGGTAGACTCTCCACCGACAGCATGAGCAGTATAACTCAGCTGGCTGTGTGTTCAGCCTCTTCAACACTAACTGCTCCCAAAGAACCGCGTCCTGGTTCTGTTTCATGTTCCGTAAACTCACTCACAGCACATGTTTCAGTGGACTGTTGATGTCCCGGCAGTGTGTGAATGAGACAAACATCAAGTTCTGCATGAAGTTCTGCAGTTTAACTTTCGTCCGTGAACTTTGAAACGTGTGAATTACCTTGAAGGAGACTCGGAGGGGAAACCGCTCGTCCCGGCTTTTGCTTAACTTACTTTTCATTTTTGATTTGAATGGACACGCTGCACGCTCGCTGCAGGAGATACGCTTCTTAACATGTCTTTCACTCTCATATTTACCTTCGGGTTGAACTCGTTCTCTTTCTCTTGTTTCATTTATTCTTCTAAATGTGACTCAGCGTGTTAAAGCAACTTATTTCTGTGTAGAAGGTCGGGAGATTTTAATTTTATACATTTTCTGAGTTCATCTCTGCTTAAATTTATTAATTATAATTTAAATTAAATTTGTGTTTTTTTCTTGAGATTATAAAGTCGTAAATTTACAAGAAAAAAACAAGATTAAAGTCGCAAATTTATGAGAAAAAAACTCAAATTTACGAGAATAAACTTGAATATTCTCTGAGATTATAGTCGCAAATTTACGACAAAAACAATATCCTCTAAAATTAAAGTCATAAAAATTACAAGAAAAAACGTTGATATTCTGAGTTTATAGTCATAAATTTACCATAAAAAAAGTGAATATTTTGAGGTTAAAGTCTCAAATTTACGAGAAAAAACTCTCAAATTTCAGAGAAACAAATTTAATATTCTCTGACATTAAAGTTACAAATTACCAAGAAATAACTCTCAAATTTACGAGGAAAATCTTGAATATTCTGAGATTAAAGTCGGAAATTTACAAAGAAAACCTTGAATATTCTCTGAGATTAAAGTGGTAAACTTGCCGTGTATTATGCCTACAGTGGATGACCTCATCAAATCATACTTTGCAATAATTGCAATAAACGTGCTGTTTTTTATTCCTGTGTGAGTGTTGAAGAAGTAGAAACTCATTAATACCAACATTCAGTCAACTCACACACTGGAAATGAAACAAAAAGGGTTATCAAAATGAGTGTAATATGTAATATGTGAGTATTTAACTCTGTCCCTTTCTTACTCTAAAAGCACGACAGGCATTTAGAAAGAGGTTTAATATATTAATCCTGTCTGAATGGGGCAGATTGCTGCACTAGAAACTCTTGAACTAAGTCAACTTGTATTGTAATATCATAATAATAATAATAATAATAATAATAATAATAATTAAAAGCAGGAAGAAGTCGTCAGGCTCAAAGCGGCAAAATGTCTGCAGTAAAAATATTTAAAAACCTTCGACTGACGCCTCAAACAGCTCGTGGCAACAGCACACACACACACACATTGAGTTATGTTAAGTGGCATTGTGTGTGTGTGCGTGTGTGTGTGTGCAGGCGGCCCAGGTGGTGCTCATCGCCCTGTTTGAGCTGAACACGCCGGAGTTCACCATGCTGCTGGGCGCTCTGCCCAAGACCTTCCAGGACGGGACCACCAAGCTGCTGCACAACCACCTGAGGAACGCCAGCGCCAACAGCGGCATCACCATGGTAACGCACACACACACACACACACACACCTCTCTTTTCCACATGTCTTTGGCGGTGTGTGTCTAAAGCCAGTTGTGTGTGTGTGTGTTTGTGTTTTTTGTGTTGATTTGCAGACGTCTCCCAGTAACTCGGCAGGTCGGACGCCACCGCGGCAACCGAGCAGCCGCAGCAGCCCGCTGACCTCCCCCACCAACTGCTCCCATGGGGGGCTCTCTCCCAGGTACGCCACCCTCACCTGACCTCTACCTGTTCATCTAAAGACATCACAGTCAGAAGTATCGTTTATACCTGTTCTGTATTGATATCAGAGATCTTTACCGAGATACCAGCTGATTTATACGTCATTCTGTTACAATACATTTATATGAATATATCAGATATATCACAGTCTGAAGTCTGAGTCACAAAGTAAAGAAGTGATCAAATTAAACTTAATATTTCACTCAAATTTTGCAAAAGAATTTAAGAATTTGAAGAGATATTTTTTAATTAATTAATCAATTAATTATTACATGTGCACAGAAGAAAGTTTAATTTGTTGTATTCTTGTTCTTGAACAAACTGATCAATATCTGTTTTTATTTTTCTTATTAATTTCATTAATTTAGCACTTTAATCTCCGAAAATATCTGAGTTTTTTTCACTTTAAATCGTGAGCTTTTTCTCAAAAATGTGGTTTTTAAATCTCAGAAAATATACAATTTGTTTTCTCTTAAATTTGTCATTTTTTCTCGAAATTTCCCATTTTAATCTCTGAGGATATCTATTTTTTTCATGTAAATATACCACGTTAATCTCAGAGAATATTTATTTTTTTCTCATAAATTTGTCGGTTGTTTTTCTCGACATTTACCAAGTTAAACTCAGAGGACGTAATAATGTGTGTGCATTCCCATCAATAACAAACAAAAGCAACAAAGAGATCAGTTGATTCAGGATCATCTCAACTCATGACACATTTCGACTCGAGCATGTGACACGTTAAGTGATGATGAAGAGTTTAGCAGCATGATGCTGGAGCCACTTCTCCAGCCGGCCGCATTAACACTGACTGAGAACAGTGCTTCTCTTGATTTCCTATCTTCTCTCTGGGCTGCTCTTCCTCCTCCTCCTCTCCCTCTCCTCCTGCTCCTCCTCTTCCTCCTCCTCCTCTTCCTCCCCGGCTGGTTGCAGTCGGCTGTGGGGTTGGAGCGCAGACGGGCTCTCCAAGTTCCCTCCTCCACCTTTCCCCTCCCCTCTTCCTTCACCCGCCGCCCACTCCTCCTCCCTCAAGGCAGTGCGGCGAGCGTACTCACCCAGGTAACCCCACCCCCTCTTCCTCCTCCTCCTCCTCCTCCTCCTCCTCTTCCTCCTCCTCCCTGTTACGGGGTTTCACAGTGACCGAAGTGATTGTCACATTTATCTACGACGGTGTATTAGATAAATAAATACCGAGCCGGGAGAACGGCGTAATATTCAGAGGAAACAAATCTGAATTTCCGAGATTAAAGTCGTGAATTTCCGAGAAAAAACTTGGATATTCTCTGAGATTATAAAGTCATACATTTCTGAGAAAATTATTTTATTTTTTTGATTTATTTCTCGTAAATTTGTGAGTTAGTTTTTTCTAGTAAATTTACCACTTAAATCTCAGAGAATATCCAAGTTTTCTGTGGTAAATCTCAGAGAATATGCAATTTTTTCATGTAAATTTGTGAGTTATTTTCTTGTACATTTACCACTTTAAGCTCAGAAAACATTTTTATATATATATATATTTTTATATAGTTTTTTTCACCTACATTTTTTAGTTTTTCCTGGGAATTTACCACTTTAGTCTCAGAGAATATCTGAGTTCCTTGTCATAAATCTCATAGAATAATATTTTTTTTCACCCACATTTTTTGAGTTTTTTTCTTGTCGATTTGTGATTTTAATATCAGAGAATATCAGAGTTTTTTTCTTGTTAATTTGTGATTTTAATATCAGAGAATATCAGAGTTTTTTTCTTGTTAATTTGTGATTTTAATCTCAGAGAATATCAGAGTTTTTTCATGTAAAGTTTTTTTCTTGTATTTTTACCTTTTTTAATCTTGTAAACTCTAAAGCTTTTTCTCTGTAATTATAATATTTTTAAACCTACAATGTCCCTAATACGCCGTCGTATTTATCCTTGTAACAATCCATAAAATATATTTTTAAATATACTTGTCTCTCCCCTCTCAACTCTTTTCAAATATAGAATAATAATGTAAAAGGTTCAAGTTAAGCTCCAAAAGGGTCTAAACGAGTAGGAAAGAGAGACATCTCTGTTGTCCTGTGAAACCTCTGAAACTCTCCAACTGTCTCATCTGTCCTCACTTCTGCAGCAGTTTGTGTCTCCATCTGCTCAACTTGTCCGTTCGTTTGGTTTAACGTTGCTTTGTTGTCATCGGCGTCTCTGTGCTCGACTCACCTGTGCGTCTCCACCTGCGTCAGTTTGTCAACATGCACGGTTGCACGTGTGCTGATGCATTGTGGTAAACAGAAACCGTGGACTCAAAGTGTGACTCTGCTGTGCTGTCTGTTTCCTGGTCATGGACAAAATGGGTTTCAGACCCACTTCTGCTTTGTTCTGCAAAGTGTCAAATATAAAGTTACAGTTAAAGTCTGCAAGGACTCAGTTTGGTCCATGTCTAGGAAAGTTCCTCAATCATTACTATGACGTGCTATCATGTCAGTTTGTGGGTTTTTTTCTTTCAAATTTACATCTTTAATCTCCGAGAATATCCCAGGGTTTCCTTATTTAAATCTCTTTTAGTATTCTAGTTTTGTTCCTGTTAATTTGTGACTTTAATCTCAAAGAATATCCAAGTTTTTGTCACGTAAATTTGAGTGTTTTCTCATAAATTTATCATTTTAATCTCAGAGAATATCTGAGTTTTATTGTCGTAAATCTCATAGGATATTATATATGTTTTTTCTATTTTTAATCTCAGAGAATATTCAGTATTTATCCTTGTACATTTCTGTTTCCTGTACTTCCACAAATGAGAAGCGATTGTTGGGGATCATGTTGGAGTTGAGTTTCCCCCCTGATGATGAAAGCAGCTCTAACTCTCACGGGATGGTGTTCTTCCTCCCTCGCTGCAGCATGCTGGAGTACGACAGTGAGAACCTGAACTCAGAGGAGATCTACAGCTCTCTCCGCGGCGTCACCGAGGCCATCCAGAACTTCAGCTTCCGCAGCCAAGAAGACCTGATGGAGCCGCTGAGGCGAGACGGCAAGAGGGACGGCACGGTGAGGAGAAAGACGGCGACGGCGTCTAGTTTAGGAACACTTTCATACTGTGAGTCTTTCTGAGGTAAGTCGGGTAATCTTGGTGTTGTGATGATGTCGTTCTTCAGAGCGGCGTCGGGGCGTCCTCAGACTCTGACGTGGTGGGAGGAGGACGCATGGCCCTGGACAACAAGACGTCGCTGCTGAACACGCCTTCGCCGCGTTCCTTCGCCGGGCCTCGCTTCAGAGACTACAACCCGTACAACTACACGGACGGCATCAGCACCCTGGACAAAGCCGCCCTGAAGGAGGCGCTGTACGAGGACGCCGTGGAGCAGCTGAGAGACGGTGAGAACCTCTTCGAGTCACAGAGTTATTCATCTTTCTGTTGGTGTTTAGTTGGTCAGGTTGTGTCTTTAAACACAAATGTTGTGTTTGCAGGCAGCAGACAAGAATGTGTGGAAAACAAGATGATGAACCCCAAAAGCTTCCCCGGTAACGACATGTTGCATCACTGAGTCTGAGAAAAACTAACTTCTGTTGAGGAGCGTTTCAATACCAAAACGTCCACACAGCAAACTGACGACTTCATTTCTACGTCTGTTAATCTTTTAGTTGATTTAAATCTGAGCTTCAGATTTCAGACATACATTTATTAGAAAAAAAAATCAAATTTACAAGATTATGAAGTCACAAATTATGAGAAAAAACGTGGATATTCTCTGAAATTAAAGTGGCAAATTTACGAGAAAAACACGTTGCCGTGGGCGACGTTACCACGGTTTTGCACACCTATATTTTCGGAGTTTTGTGACTTTATAATCATGCAAATTTAGTGAATTTTTCCTTATACATTTGTCCACTTTAATCTCACACTGACTTCATAACTGGTCTTAAATTGTGCCCAAAGTAACACAGCGTTTATCTAACATCTGCCGTCCGACTGGTCCTGCAGCAGGCCCCGCCGAGCAGCTGCAGCTGGTGGGGGAGCTGCTGAAGGAGCTGTCCCAGGGCCAGGCTGGGGAGCGGGGCCCCGAGGAGCGACGGGGGACCCTGCTGGAGATGCTGAAAGTGGCCCGAGAGGACAGCCTGGTGGTGTGGGAGGAACACTTCAAGACCATGCTGCTGCTGCTGCTCGAGACGCTGGGAGACAAAGACGTGAGGCCCCACAATCTGTCTCCCGTCTCCTCTGTAATCTGCAAGCTTCTCTTGTAAGTCGTCTTGAACATGTGACTTCGTCTCTCTCTCTCAGCACACGATCCGGGCGCTGGCCCTGCGGGTCCTGAAGGAGATCCTGAGGAACCAGCCGGCCCGCTTCAAGAACTACGCCGAGCTCACCATCATGAAGACGCTGGAGGCTCATAAAGACTCGCACAAGGAGGTGAGGAGGCGCTGTTTAAGGGCAGTATAGTAGTAGTACTTTTACAAGTTAGTTTCTTTTATTCTGGTAATATTACGACTTTATTCTCGTAATATTATGACTTTATTCTCGTAAAGTTATGACTTTATTCTCGTAATATTATGACTTTATTCTCGTAATATTACGACTTTATTCTGGTAATATTATGACTTTATTCTGGTAATATTATGACTTTATTCTGGTAATATTATGACTTTATTCTGGTAATATTATGACTTTATTCTGGTAATATTATGACTTTATTCTCGTAATATTATGACTTTATTCTCGTAATATTATGACTTTATTCTCGTAATATTACGACTTTATTCTCGTAATATTACGACTTTATTCTGGTAATATTATGACTTTATTCTGGTAATATTATGACTTTATTCTGGTAATATTATGACTTTATTCTGGTAATATTATGACTTTATTCTGGTAATATTATGACTTTATTCTCGTAATATTATGACTTTATTCTCGTAATATTATGACTTTATTCTCGTAATATTACGACTTTATTCTCGTAATATTACGACTTTATTCTGGTAATATTATGACTTTATTCTGGTAATATTATGACTTTATTCTGGTAATATTATGACTTTATTCTGGTAATATTATGACTTTATTCTGGTAATATTATGACTTTATTCTCGTAATATTATGACTTTATTCTCGTAATATTATGACTTTATTCTGGTAATATTATGACTTTATTCTGGTAATATTATGACTTTATTCTGGTAATATTATGACTTTATTCTCGTAATATTATGACTTTATTCTCGAAATCTCAGGTTTTTTTCCCTCAATGTGGCCCCTACCTCACTGCTAATGTTTTGCAGTTCCAGACAGATTTTTTTTGCCTAAATTGGCTCTTTTGATAGTAAAGGTTGCTGTACCCTGCCCTACATCATGCTCTCTCTCCTCTGCAGGTGGTGCGTGCTGCGGAAGAGGCGGCCTCCACGCTGGCGGCCTCCATCCACCCGGAGCAGTGCATCAAGGTCCTCTGTCCCATCGTGCAGACGGCCGACTACCCCATCAACCTGGCCGCCATCAAGATGCAGACGAGGGCCATCGAACGCATCACCAAGGAGCCGCTGCACCAGCTGCTGTCTGACATCATACCTGGACTCCTGCAGGTGAGACACCGTCGGTGGGACATGTGTTGTAAGTCTCAGGAGTCCAGAGAGTCCTCCAGTGTTTCACTCAGTGAAATCTTCTGCAGGGCTACGACAACACGGAGAGCAGTGTGAGGAAGGCCAGCGTCTTCTGCCTGGTGGCCATCTACTCTGTGATCGGAGAGGAGCTGAAGCCTTACCTGGCTCAGCTGACCGGCAGCAAGGTACACCTATTTCCTGTCTTTCAGCCCTCATTTATTTCATCAGCAGAGGTTCAACATCCAGCTGCAGACAGAGCAAACATCTGGCCAAACATTCCCAACGTTTGGCCGTTGCTTCTCACCAGCTGTGACATCTAAGGATCGTTGGTAGGTCGGGTAAACTCTGTCACAACATCTATCATCAGTTATTTATTCTGGAAGTCTCATTGAGATCAAGACCAACAATAAAACAATCATCCCACAAATATCTAATAATGATAATAGTCCTGTGTGGATCGTTCCCATAGAACAATAAAATAATACAGTTTGACAACACTCCAGATACGACGGCGTATTAGAGCTACTGTAGGTAAAGTTACGGAGCCGAGGGAGAGGGGGAATATTCCAAGAAAAAACTCTGAATTTCTGAGATTAAAGTGGCAAATTCACAAGAAACAAAACTCACAAATTTGCGATCATAAAGTCGTAAATTTGTGCAATTTTGTGAGTTCATTCTCATAAATTTACAACGCAAATTTTTGAGTTTTTCCCCAAAATTTGCTACTTTAATCTCAGTAAATGTACGACTTTCTAATCTTGCAAATTTGTGAGTTTATTCTCGTTAATTTGACAATTTAATCTCAGAGAAATCTCAGAGAATATCCGACTTTTCCAAATTAACGAGTATTTCTCGTTAATTTACAACTTTCTAATCTTCCAAATTTATCAGTTTATTCTCAGAAAAATTTATAATTTTATAATCTTACAAATTTGTGAGATTATTCTCACAATGCGACTTTAATCCCAGAGTTTTTTCTCCGGCTCTGTAATTATTATTATCTTTTTACCTACAGTAGCTCTAATCGGCATCGTTGATGGAGCAGCTCAGTTACGAGCTCCTTAACGAGCTCCTTAACGAGCTCAGTAACAAGCTCAGTAACAAGCTCAGTGCGTCTCGCTGCACCACAACGAGGCGAAGAAGAAGACGCTGCGTCCGTGTAGGAAAACCTACACGGACAAGCGACGCAAAGAGGAGTGATTGGTTGGTCTGATGATCCGCCCGTCCTCCGTTAAAGTGCCGAGGAGTTCTGGAAGCTGACCCGGCCAATAATGTGGTGTAAAGGTTGTTTCCTCTGACTCTAATAGAAGTTCACAGCGAGAGCATCATCTCCAGTACGATAGGAAAACATGAATGTTCTCTTGGTAGTGCATCCAGTTAAATGACACATTACATCACCGGCGGAGGGAGACGGAGCGGTAGCGGTGAGTGTTTCAGAGAGAGAGTCTCGGAGGTGGAGTCCTCTAACTCTGCTGCTGTTTCCCTCCTACAGATGAAGCTGCTCAACCTGTACATCAAGAGAGCCCAGACCTCCACCAGCAACAGCAGCAGCTCCTCCGACATCTCCTCCTACTAACACCTTTCATTCCATCGGGCCGATCCAACCGGCAGCATCTTCTTCTCCTTCCCGTTTCATTCCTTCAGCTGCTGACGGTCTTGAGGAGCTCCAGATTCTTCTTCACCATCTTCTTGAAAGCTTGAAGGTGATCCTGGCAGCTAAGACGTTTCAGAACCAGGACCTCCACCTGAACCGCCGTCTCCTTCTTCCTACCGCTAGAGTCACGAGCCTTAAAACTTGTATCTTCCGTCGGCGGAGCCGAGCTGACCGTAGAAAGCGCCTCTCCTCCTCGGTGATCCCGACGTATCTTTAAACTTCTGCGAGGTGTAACTTCCCTCCTCTCAGTGCCGGAGCAATCATCAGTATTTTTAGTCCTTTTTTAGTAATCCACTTCTTTGAACTGTTTTGCTTTGACACATCAAACCTTATTGTATATTGAATGTAAAGAGCTTTGAATGGATCTCACCTGTGTTCCTCCTTCCTGAACCACTGCCTCGTTGTACCTGGTGGATCGATCTGAACAGAGAACGTGTTAAACAAAGTGGCACTATAGTCTTTAAAAGGCTGGATTCAAGGGTCCAACTGAAGAAACAGAACCAACCTTTGACACCTTTAATGAGAGCTGCCGTTGCACTCGTTCATTTATTAGTGATAGCTCTCAGAAAACTGTGAAATCCTGAAGTTCCTGTTAGTTTCCATTGAGTGATCATTTGGCTGGCCAATGATTTGAAGCACTACAGTGATTTAAAGTTGTATTATTTGGGACCCAACGACCAGCAGAAGATAGAAGTTTTCAGGTGTGAAGAAAAGAAGTGTGACACTTATCAGTTCATTCACCGTTTAAAACTCTATATGGACCAGAGATTCATGGATCTATATAGATCTATATAGATATAGATCTATATAGATAATGTATAAACGATACGCCTCCGATCTCACGCATGTTCCCAACAGCTAAATGATCAATCATTTTAATTATAACTTACATAATTAAGAGTCTTAACGTAGAGTAGGAGGTTTTACACAAGTAAATTTATGAAAAAATAAATAATTTGTAAGATTATAAATTAATAATTTATGAGAAAAAAACAGTTTATTTAGCAACTTTTAATTTCACTAAAACAACAATAAAGAAACTTTTTTATATATATATATATTAAAAAAAAAATAGTTATTAAATAAGTTATCTTTGTAAATGTAGTAAAAAGAAGAAAAGTAAGAATCTTTAATTTACATTTATTTGATGATTTCAATGGAAATGAAACTGATAAGTGTCGCATGGACCTCCTTTGTCTTCTATATATATATATATATTTAAACGATACAGTGGATTTCTTTGTGAAGCTAAAGGTCCAGTTGTGTTTAAACTGGGAGTTTATTGGTTTGGTGATTTTATCAAGTCCACACTACTGCGATTTGTTGAGTTTCATTCCAAAATACTGTAATTAATGTTATATATTACACTTAAAAAGTCATCTAAAGGTCAAAATCAAGGTCTCAAATGTAGTGTTTACAACGTATTTCTGTTTGAACTCTTCCTAAATTGAATGTAAGTCACTTCGACAGTTACAAATGTGAAATATTTGACCTGAATCTGAGAGAGACTGACAATCTGAATGATCGGATGCTACTAAAAGCGAGCGCCGATGCTAACCGACGAATCGTAAAACGTGCCAGCGTCGACGGATAAAGAAAGGAGTGTTTGATCTTTGGACATTAGCAATAAACTCTTGAGAAATCCAGCGTGGGTTTCCACGTCGAAGCACTGTAAATTACGCTCTCGCCGGTCAATGTACAGAAGTGTCATTTGTTTTTTTAAAGTGCACCTATAATGAAACGTTACTGCTGCTTATTATAACACTAACTAACGCGCCTAATAACTCCAGAGTGTGTGTGTGTGCTGTATCAGTTACCATACTGAAAAACACTGAAACACTCCTCCTGCTTGAACTCTCCTGGAGCTAAACTCCACCCGTCTGGCACACAAGGGGAGTTCAAACAAACGCTACAGAGGAGGATTAACGTGTGTTTTAATGGAATAGTTCGGGGGAGACGCTACGAGAAGAGAAGATTAATACCACTCTCATGCCTGTAAAGAAGGAGCTGCTGCGTACGGAATCTGATTCATCACAAAGTTGTTAGAAATCTGCACATTACGAGGCATCACAGGTCCTCCGTCCTTCTGCTTCCGTAGTTATTTTAACCCAAACGTTGACTTATATTTCACGTAACTTCCGTACTTAACTAACACCACTTCCGTAGTTATTTTAATAAAAACGTTGACTTACTTGTCTCGTAACTTCCGTACATTTTTGAGAAAAAAAATCTAATTTGCGCAATTATAAATTTGTAAATTTATGGGAAAAAACTAAAATTTGCAAAATTATAAAGTCGGAAATTTATTAGAAAAATCTAATTTGCGAGATTATAAAGTCATAAATTCATGTGGAAAAAACACAAATTAGCAAATTTATAAAGTCGGAAATTTACGAATTAATTTTCTATCGAACAACTAATCCACTTTGCCTGCTGGGAAAGTTTTTATATTGAAACTGAATAAAGAAAATCTACTGACAGTTAAAGTGTTAGAATAAAGAGAAACCAGGCTAGCAGACACGAGAGTGGCATCAATCAGCGAGGAAGCGACTAACCGTAGTTCCCGTCTTTGATGCGACGTGTTGAACCCAGAAAGTGAAGGATGCTGTTACTGAAGGCCTTATCTTATCTCACTACTCGGACTGTTAAATGTACTGTACCAGTGCCCGTCGTCATGACGACTTGATGAGCTTTGAACCGGACTGAATGTTGAAGTCCTCTACTACTACGGCATGTCCACGTCCAGTGATCCGAGTGTTTAGGCGACTCCGACTCACTTCCCTTTACTCTTTTCTAGTGTGATTTATAAATAAAACTTCTAAACTACGACCGCATGCGTTCAAAACAGGAATCTGTGTCGCTGTCGAATGTCGTCAGTTTCACTAAAAGCAACTCCAGATTTAAAAACATACTTTATAATAACCATACTTATAAAGTGTTAATTCAACTTGTTAAGAAACAACGAATAATTAATAATGTTTACTAATTATTAGTATGTTATTTTAACAGTTTATTGTTGCATACATTATAACATTTTATATACTATATATATATATATATATATATATATATCTGTTATTGATTAATATATTATTTGTAAACTTTAAAGAAATTGTTTGTAAAACATCTATAAACATTACATAGATTTAACAATTTGTTAATTGTTAATTATTGTTTTGTTAACAATCTATAAACATTATTTGGATGACTATTATAAAGTTGTAAGTGATGATTATAATTAATTGTTAAATGGTTAATAAATACTTTGTAAAGCATCTATAAACATTATTTAGATAGATAGTTAATACTTTGTTAATAGTTAATAATTGGTTTCTGATCCATCTATCTAAATAATGTTTGTAGATGTTTTAATAACAATTTGTTAAAGGTTTACACATCATTTGGTAATCACTAACAAATACTTAATATAGTATATAAAATGTTATTATGTGTGCAACAATAAACTTATTTAAATTAAATTATTTAATTATTTAACAATGTGTTATAATCATCAGTTGTAACTTTATTATAGTCATCCAAATAATGTTAACAAACCAATAATAAACCATTAACAAATTGTTAAAAATATCTATATAATATTCATAGATGTTTTACAATTTCTTTAAAGTTTAGAAATAATAACCATTAACAAATACTTAAGTATAAAGTATATAAAACGTTATGTATGCAACAATAAACTGTTAAAATAACTTTACTAATAATGAGTATTATTATTGTTAACAGTAACTATAACTAAGTTTAATTAATCATTTCTGAGTGATGGTTATTATAAAGTGTGACGTTTGATTTCCTGAATGTGTGCCTTTATTTAAGGGTTTAACCGGACCACTAACCGGACCACTAACCGGACCATTAACCGGACCACTAACGCGACCACACGCTGCTTCTTCCGGTGGACGTATCGACGAGACGCGGCGCTGTAAATAGGCGATGTTTTCCGTTGACCACTCACGATGCATGGCTCCCGTTTGTTCTTTAGTTGACTAGTTTGATTTCATGCTACACCATATTTATGTTTTATTTCCCCGTGTATGACTGTATATATTTACATGTTTGGTTCTCTTTCACCTGTGATAGAAATAAACTATCAGACTTCTATTCTCTTGTTTTGTGTCATTCTTTAATACAACTTTATGCATTTTAGTTTTAATACATATTACTATTGTTTTTGTGTAATATTTACTTCCATTCTGATGCGTTTGTATCACTAATTAGTTTGTGTAATATAAAATAATTAGTTTATAAATTATATATTGTATCATAGCTGATAAGAGACGATACCAATTACATTCTGATTACATTAATAAACTATTTATTATCAGTTTATTGTTGCACACATAACAGTTTATATACTATATGAAGTATTTGTTAATAATTAACAAATATTTGTAAACATTTAAGAAAACATTTGTCTATAAACATTACATAACCATTAAAAAAGTATTAACTACCTATCCAAATAATGTTTATGTACTATATATATATATCATATATATAATAAATTAAATAAAGAGTAAAAAATAAATAAGGTAAATTAAGAATTTAAAATAAAAATAAATAAAGAATATGGATGTGTATTCATTATTTATACATACATATATATAGATATATATACAGTATATATCTATATATATATAGATAGATAGATACATCTATCTATATATATATATATATATTATATATATATATAATATATATATATAAAATGTTATAATGTGTGCAACAGTTTATTTTTGGAATAACAGAAATTATAACATTACTAATAATTAGTAAACATTTTTAATTTGAATTAGTAAAATAAGTATGAACTAAAACAACATAAAAATAACTATTAACTAAGTTTAATTAACTATTAATTAATTTATTAATTTAGAAATTATGGTTATTATTTTTAATTTCATTTGCTTCAGTTTTTGTGACGTGTTGTCAGCGGTGGAAAGTAACTGAATACATTTACTTGTAAGTACAATTTGGAGGTATTTGTACTTTCTAATTTGTATTTCTACTCTCAGAGGGGAAATATTGACAGCTTTAGTCGCTAGTTACCTTTCAGTTTAATATTTTATAAATGTAAATATATATATATATATATATAAGATTATAAAATTGTTAAAGATTAAACCAGTGGTAGAAAAGAAAAGCAGTGTTTCTATTTAAATTATTAAA
>CAKAKR010058587.1:24951-40616 GCA_916700685.1 Adelosebastes latens
CCCCCATCCTGCTCAGAGAAAAGATTTATAAAGTTAAGAATAATCAGGCTTTGAGGCTTTTTGGCCCCGTTATCCTCCATTAAGGAATCAGCGTTGCATCAGGTGGTGAATGTTTCATGCCTTCTCGTTGTGTACTCAAAACCCCCAAGCACTAAACTTTCTTCTGATTACACTTCTGACAAGTCTGAGAGGAGAGAAATCAGGTATTTATGATTCACAGTTAAAGTCTCTGTTTTCACAGGCTATGAAATAATAGCGCTCGCTCCTCGTCTTTGCCAGTGATGAAGGAGGAGGGAGTTAAAAATTGAGACACAAACACTCGGCGAGCAGCCGGCCTTTACACAGAGCTGCTTTGTTCTCTGCCCGGGCTTTGAAAGATGAACTCTCCCTCCAGGAGAACGTGTTTTTCTCTGCCTCCACCACGACGGGATACCATCCTCAAAACCACTTCTTGTCAAGAGGTTTTTTTAAAAAGAAAATGTTCAAAACGCACGCACGCCGCCGTTACACCGCCGACCTTTTGAGCCAGATCAAAGATGGCTGCTCCTCAGGTTCAGGTGTTCCTGAGCGGGGGGGTTATACGAGGGGAAAATCCACATCTCACTTTCCCACCGGAGCTTTTACTGCCTCTCGCTGTTTAAGTCAGACGTCTTAATCACATTATTAAATCAGTTTGAATTCATGCAACAGAAAAAAACTACAATGTTTAGTGTAACTTTCTGCAAAGTATTGCAACCCAGACGGCATTGTACGATTCTGCAAACAGGCTTTACTCATCCGCCGTTGGTAGCTAAACCTACGAAAAGTAATGCACACAACGCTGTTCATGTCATGATTCATGCCGTGTGAAACCAGAGGTGAACGTTGATTTATTTGTCACGTAACTTCCGTACCTAAGTTACCGCACATCTGTAGTTATTTTAACCCAAACCACCATCTTGTACTAAAGTAGTTTCCTGTCAGACGGATGTTTATTTTGAAAAGACTGTAACAACGTAACGTAACAACGTAACGTAACAACGTAACGTAACAACGTAACGTAACAACGCAACGTAACAACATAACGTAACAACATAACGTAACAACGTAACGTAACAATGTAACGTAACAACGTAACGTAACAACGTAACGTAACAATGTAACGTAACAATGTAACGTAACTGTAACTTAACAACGTAACATTGAAAAAAACATAACATTGAAAACACATAACATTGTTACAACGTAACTTAACAACGTAACATTATAACATTGTAACAACGTAACATTGTAACAACGTAACGCAACAATGTAACATAACAATGTAACAAAAGAAAGGAAGAAGGAAAGGGCTGTCTGACGGTGAGGTAAAAAGTCGAAATAATCTAACGTCACGACGTAACGTCACGCAATGTATCGTAACAACGCAACTAGTGTAAATTAACAGCAAGCACCATTAGCCGACTTTCTTACGTAACATTACGTAACAAGTGTAAAGTCAGCGTTGACTTCTGGTTTCACTCGGGACACGATCAGCGGTTTCCTGGGTGACAGTCCTGTGTATGTTTGAATGGATGTGATGGATCAGTTTCCCAGTTTCAGTCTCTCTGTTCGTTGTAATCAGAACCCGCCAGCCGACGGTGGGCAGACACCTGCTGCTGCGTGACACCTGGACCGTCCCGGCATATGTTTAGTGGTGTGAGTCCTCAGAGAAGGAGGACCGGGTGACGAGGAGGGGCTTTAATGAGGACCTCCATCCTCCAAACCTCCGGAGAGCCGAGACCTGGAGGACCCGGCGAGCAGCGAGGTGGCGGCGCTGACCTCCCTCAGCTGAAACCCCGACGCCCCTTCAGCTCGCTCCTCTTCCTCCCCTTCTGGTCCTCATTCAAGCATTTAGTTTGATAGTCCGCTGCAACTTCCTGTCGAGTCAAAAGTTTACCACTGAGAATTAGTTTAGCAAACAAAAACAGCAGGCATAATAATAATAATAATAATAATAATGAAATAATAGAATAATAATTATAAAATAATGACCACCTTTTGTTAAAGCACCAAAAATAAGTTATAATAAAACATCTTCAGGTATAAAGAGTTTAATTTATGATTAGAAAGCAGCGCCTCTGTTGTTTACAACAAGATGTTTGTTTTGAAAATGACAAAAAGAAGAGTCTAATCTATTATTACATATATTATATGTTCATAATCATGTAACTAGGAAGGAAAACAGTGTATAGATAAAGATTAAAACCGTTTATCCTGATTCAAAACCTCTGAAATATGAATGAATATCTCCTCACTGAGGTGTGTGTGTGTGATTACATGTAAATGAATGTGTGTGTGTGTGTGTGTGTGTGTGTGTGTGATTACATGTAAATGAATGTGTGTGTGTGTGTGTGTGATTACATGTAAATGAATGTGTGTGTGTGTGTGTGATTACATGTAAATGAATGTGTGTGTGTGTGTGTGATTCCATGTAAATGCCGTTAGAGACATATGAGCCGTAATGACCACCACAACGGTGTTTTAAAAGCTCTGAGCGTTGTAGTTGTTGTTGTTGTTTTAAACCGTTAATATCACAAAGTCCCTCCAACAGATGGCATGTTGTTGGAAACCAGATGTTATTTAGCATAAGAACATATCATGAATATTAATGCTGTATTAGTTCATGACACTGAAGGCCAGCGCTCCCTCCTCAACAACACTGAACTGAACCCTCCAACTGCAGCAGAGGACGTCGACTTAGTTTCTTTAATATTGTTTGTGGAGATCGTTAACGTGAACAGAAAGGCTTCACTCTAGTTTCTTTAATATTGTTTGTGGAGATCGTTAACGTGTACAGAAAGGCTTCACTCTAGTTTCTTTAATATTGTTTGTGGAGATCGTTAACGTGAACAGAAAGGCTTCACTCTAGTTTCTTTAATATTGTTTGTGGAGATCGTTAACGTGAACAGAAACGCTTCACTTACTTGACTTAAGCCTCTTTATTCCCTGAAGAACATGATGTTCCACCGATGTACAGAACGGACTATATCAAATTATTAATACCTCAGCAGCAGAGCAGTGTCTGTCCAAAAGTAACATAATAACGTAACGTAACATCGTAGCAACGCAACGTAACAACGTACCGTAACAACGTACCGTAACAACGTAACTTAGCTGTAACTTAAAAATGTAACATTGTAAAAATTGAACATTTTAACAACGTAACGTAACAACGTAACATAACGTAACGTAACAACGTAACGTAACAACTTAACGTAACTTAACGTAACATTGTAACACCCTAACATTGTAACAACCTATCATTGTAAGAACGTAATGCAACAATGTAATGTAACAATGTAACGTAACAACTTACCGTAACTTAACGTAACATTGTAACACCCTAACATTGTAACAACCTATCATTGTAAGAACGTAATGCAACAATGTAATGTAACAATGTAACGTAACAACGTAACGTAACTGTAACTTAACGTAACATTGAAAAAAACGTAACATTGAAAAAACATAACATTGAAAGCACATAACATTACAACGTAACTTAACAATGTAACTTAACAACGTAACGTAACAACGTAACTAACAACGTAACGTAACAACGTAACGTAACAACGTAACGTAACTTAACAACGTAACTTAACAACGTAACTTAACAACGTAACGTAACTAACTGTAACTTAACAACGTAACATTGTAAAAATGTAACATTGTAAAAATGTAACATTGTAGAAATGTTACATTGTAAAAACATAACGTAACAACGTAACATTGTAACAACGTAATGCAACAATGTAACATAACAACGTAACAAAAGAAAGGAAGAAGGAAAGGGCTGTCTGACGGTGAGGTAAAGCGGTGAAATAATCTAAAACACTTTGTTAGTGTTCGGACTAAAAACAATCAAAGAAAAAGTCGTCGTAAACCTCGTCGTAAACCTCGTCGTTTCAGACCAGATGAAACTCATCTGCAAAACTGCAGAACTGCTCCATAAGTGACCAGAATGAATTCATGCTGGATTTTCCCTCTAAGAGCTGTAATGTTTCTGCTCTTTAAACAACTCCTCACCTGTGCGTAGAGACCAACATTGGCAGACATCATTTAGTGGTGCAGGTCAGCGTGAAACCAGTGACATTACCTCACACTGCTGCAGAGCGGCTCCCTCTCTCTATTAAACATTTAAAGCTCAGCGCCGGATGTCTTGTTAAAGGACCAAACCGGAGACTTTAGAGCAGCGCTGACCTCCTGGTTCTGAGGATGGAGATTATTCAGAGTTAATATTAAGCAGCCGGTGACACGGAGGCCCGGCGCCGGCTCTCGGCAGGGAGGTGGCCCTATTGAAATGAGACTTAATAATACATTAGTCCCACAGGGGCCACCCATGCAAAAAAAGTCTGCTTCTCTGGAGCTGCGAGGTGCGAGGTGCTTCGGATCATACCAATCCTCCATTCTGAGAGAGGGACAGTTGATTCCTGCTGAGAAAATGTTGTTTTACAAGTTAAACTCCAGAGCATCAGTGATGCTGGTGATCAGGTCTGGTTGGATGCTAGTTGAGGTCCTAACCTACGTTGTAAGTTTATTTTGAAAAGACACTATGCGTGTAGCAAAGGAAATTGCCAAGCCGTCTCTGACACGTCCAAAAACAATCTTTAAAAAATATATAAATAAATCAAAGAACCTAAAAACCTTTAAAAATGAAGGATGTAAAAATCTTAAAAAATATATATAAAGAAATTAAAGAACCAAAAAACCTTTAAAAATAAATAAAATATTAAGGATTTAAAACCTTTTAAAAATGTAATATAACTAAATGTATAACTAAATTAAATACCTAAAAACTAAAAATATATATACTTAAATTAAAGCCCTACTTTTATAAATAAATAAATACAAAACTTAAGGACCTAAAAATCTTTTTAAAAATAAATTAATAAATTAAAATTATTATTATTATATTAAGGAAATAAAATCTTCTAAAATCTTAACAAAATGAAATACCATAAAAACTTAGAAAAAATATATACTTAAATTAAAGACCTACCTTTAAAAATAAATAAAAACATAAGTACCTAAAAACTTTTTTAAAAATATATAAATAAATTAAAGAACCTAAAACCATGTATGTATATAATATAATGTATATATAGATATATATATGTAGATAAATAAAAACTGTAGAACCCCAAACCTACGTTGTAAGTTTATTTTGAAAAGACACTATGCATGTAACGAGAGGAAACTGCCACGCCGTCCCTGACACGTCTAAAACTGACGTTAGAGGGGTACGTAGAGCGCCATAGTAGCGTCGGGCCGCTGACCGAGCGTTGATGAATGTGCTGCGTTGTTCGCAGCGAGGCCTCAGGATGACGACGTCCATCCAACACTTTGCTCCACACACAGACATCTCAACATCCGTTCAGTTCTCTGTGTATCCTGAACATCGCGGCTTCGAGGAGATGCTTTAAGTTTATTTCCAGTTAACTTTGTGTGGATCATCTTTAGGCAGATCCAAATGGAGACAGACAGACTCTCTAACTGCCGGTCGGACCAGAAGCTTCTGAAATTGATTCCTAAATGAATCTCCAGCTTCAGGAGGCAGAGGCCGAGCTCTGGAGGGGATTTCCATATTCGTCTAATAGAAATGAATGAGTGCAGAGTACTATCCATCATCTGCACTGACACCGCGAGCTGAGGACGGGCTGTCGGACTGTCACATGTGTGATAATAACGCCGTAATGTGATGCGGTGTCATCGGAGGGTGGTGGAGGTCAGAGCGGAGAGCTGACAGTCTCCTTCACGTCACACTGCGTCCCGTTGTCACTACTGTAATTGAGCCGGCGGCGTCCATGTTGGCCCGCTCGTCACTTTCCATATCGTCACGCTGATCGTGTCTTTGGCGTCTGACCGCACAGAACGCAGAGCCTCGCTGACTCTTGTTGTGGCGGGTGGTGGCGCTGGTGGCTCCTGATGAACGAGCAAAAAAATGTTATAAATAAATAAATAAATAAATACAATTTTTTTATATAAATAAATAAATTAAGGATCTAAAAACCTTTAAAAGATAATAAATAAATAAAAAAACTTGAAGACCTAAAACTTTTTTAAACATATATATAAATAAATAGAAAATTAAGGACATAAACATCTTTTAAAAATATAATGTAACTGTAAAGGAATAAAAACCTTTATTTATAAATTAATACATTATATTTAAACAAAAGTAATAAATAAATTAAGGACCTACAAACCTTTAAAAAATTATAAATAAATAAAAACTTCAGAAGCTAAAAATCCTTTAAACAAAAAAAGAACATCATTTATTTTAAATAAATAAATAAATAAATAAATAAATAAATAATCATGTTCAGAATAAAAGCAAGCAAGGGGGCCTTGAGTGAAGACTGTTTTTCCAGTTATTAAAGTACCATAGATTTTCTACTTACGTTTTGTTCTCTGAGATATTTCTGGAGCCTTTTACAACATTTATTTACAGTTATAAACAGCTGTGAGTAGTTTGTTTTGTGCAATGCATTGTGGGACAATAGTGTCCTTCAACAGAGCATTTAAAGATCAATACTTCTTCTGACTTTTGGAGTATTTAGTCTTTATTTTCTACCTGACGTTGCTCAGTAAGATAAGTGAGAGAGCAGCTTTGAAACAGACATAAATGTTTGGTCAGGACTCTGGACGTCTTGTTGGTAACGGGCCTTTAGGGACGATCGGTGCTGGAGGAGAACCGCCTCATGTTTCTCCTCCTATTGATGGATTTCTCAGCTTCAGCTGCTTCCTGCCTTTCTGCTGCTGCTCAACCAATCAGCTACAGGGGCGTTAAGGTGGACTGAAGTGGGGAATGGACCCAGACTTAAAGAAAGTCCACCTTAACAAGTCGTCTTTGATTCAGTTTTAAAAGATTAAATGAAGCTGATTCTTTACAGTGTGAGTGTTGAAGGTCGGTCCGAGTGTTTGGAGAAGCTCGTCGCTCATAAAGAGTCTGTAACCGAGGAGGCCCGAGAGACGGCGGAGAATGCAGCGCTCGCTGTAACACACATTCCTCCGCAGCCCTTTAAACTGTCAGCAGAGCAGCCGTGAGTCCTCGCTGTAAAACCGGAGTCCAACTGTAGGAAATAATAACTTTAACAGGGAGTCTCTTTAAACATCAGCTGAAACAACTGTTGATCCAAGTGGTTCCTAACATGCGATAGACATTACTGCGGGTTAACGGGGAGAAAGCTCTGATATGTGAGGAGGGCCTGAGGCCAGTCGGCACTTTCCATCTGCTTTAACACTTAATAATAGGACTCTTCTTTGCACTATTTCTATTGTTGACACCTTGAACACTTGACTTTGTTTCAGGCTGTTCTCATTCACCGTTTGTAGTTACGCCTACGAATAGTAATGCACTGTAATACCAAATCAATTCGTATGTAATCCACAATGTGCCGTGTAGGGTAATAATTTAGGACGTAAAATCTTTTAAAAAATGTATATAAATAAAGCTTTAAAATAAATAAATAAATAAATAAAATCTTATAAAAATATATACTGTACTAACTTAAAGAATTTAAAAACCTTTAAAAATGAATAAATAAATAAAAGAATTAAGGACATAAAATCTTTTTAAAATATATACTAAATTAAAGAATTTAAAAACCTTTAAAACTGAATAAATAATTTAGGACGTAAAATCTTTTAAACATATATACTAAATTAAAGAATTTAAAAACCTTTAAAAACAAATAAATAAAAAAATTAAAAAATTGAGGACGTAAAATCGTTTAAAAATATATTCTAAATTAAATATCTTAAAAACCTTTAAAAATTGCCGCCATTTTGGACTGAAAGCGACTACCGGACGCCAGCAAAACGTCCGCCAAAAAGTGCCGTAAACTAACCACCAGCACCGCGCTGTTGTTGTTTGCTATCGTCACCAGACATCAGTTCTTCTTCTCTGCTCTAAAACAGTAGACGCCAGTGGCAGCTATGATACCTCCAGGGCGACAGCACAGGGGCGGAGAAGAAGAATAGATTTCCGGTTAAACACGTTTTTCTTTGGGTTAATAAATGATGTTATTTTGGGCAGTATCGATATGGGATACTGTAATATCTAAAATGTATTGTGTGTAAAACCGTCCTCTCATCCTTCTTGCTGCGTTATCTCCATCAATAAGTGAAGGTGCTGCTAATGCCTGATCTTTGCCAGTCGTATCTCCACCTCTTGTTCGGGGCCCGGTTGGGTTTCACAGCCCGCGGCTATTTTCTCTCCCACTTCACATCTCTGACAGAATAAGGAATTCCAGTGGCAAAAGCAATCACAAACTCCAGATCAAACGTATCCTCGGCTGAATTCCCTGACAGACTAAAATCATTTGTTCCTCTCAGCGCCGCGTCCCCGGAACCTCTCGCTCCTCTCGGCTGCTTTGTTTTATGTGGTTTCAGCAGCTGCGTCCTCTGGGCCGCTCTGTCAGAGCTAATATTGAAGTACACACAGGCTAACGGCGGCAGCAGCGGCGGCGCAGTCTCGCCTTTTCCCCTCCTGTTAGCGTCCTTTTTCATCAGCCCTCGAGTGAGGATTTACATTATGTCAAGCCCGCTCTCGCCGGCGAGGTAGGACGAGGTCAGAGGAAGTTATTTCAAAGAGGTCGTCTTTAAGAATGTGTGGAGCCTCAACAAGAAAGGATTGAAGGAAAGTGCGTTGTCGGCAGAGGGTGCAGGAACGTGGCTTCAAAGACTAAAGTTTTGTTGTTGAATTATTAAAGCGATCAACACTCCTCCTTCCTCCTTCTACGGGAGGCAATCAGGGGAAGGACTGATGAATAATAAGGTTTACTGAGCGATGACGGCAGAGACCGCGGATGAGTTAACAACTGCAGCTTCATGTTCTGGGCTCGTTTCCACAGCCCGATGTTCTGCTGACATAAAGGTCCCGAATACTGGACCGAATACTGGACTCAATACAGGACTCAATACAGGACCGAATACAGGACTGAATAAAGGACCGAATACTGGACTCAATCCAGGACTCAATACAGGACTGAATACTGAACACAGGACTCAATACAGGACTGAACACAGGACTGAATACTGGACCGAATACTGGACTCAATACAGAACTGAAGACTGAATACAGGACCGAATACTGGACCGAATACTGGACTCAATACAGGACTCAATACTGGACTGAATACAGGACTAGTTTGTTCAAGAGGGACCTTAGGGACACAGTTTGGGACTTGTCAATACTGACTTGGGACGTGACTTGGGACTTGTCTTTCTTGGTTGTCTGTCTTGATTTGGGACTTGAATTGGGACTTGTCAATCTTGATTTGGGACTTGAATTGGGACTTGTCAGTCTTGACTTGGGACTTGTCAGTCTTGACTCGGGACTTGTCAGTTTTGACTTGGGACTTGGCTCAGGACTTGTCAGGCTTGATTTGGGACTTGTCAATACTGACTTGGGACTTGTCAGTCTTGACTTGGGACTTGACTCGGGACTTGTCAGTTTTGACTTGGGACACAGATCAGGACTTGTCAGTCTTGATTTGGGCCTTGACAAAATTTGGGACTTGTCAATACTGACTTGGGACTAATCAGTCCTGATGTGGGACTTGAAATGGGACTTGTCAGTCTTGACTTGGGACTTGTGAGTCTTGACTTGGGACATGTCAGTCTTGACTTGGAACTTGGCTCAGGACTTGTCAGTCTGGATTTGGGACATGACAAAATTTGGGACATGTCAATATTTACTTGGGACTTGTCAGTTCTGACTTGGGACTTGGGACTTGAATACTGATTTGGGACTTTGGCAGTCCTGACTTGGGACTTGACTTAGGACTTGTCACTTTGACTTGGGACTTGACTCGGGACTGTCGGTCTTGACTTGGGACTTGACTTGAGACTTGTCAGTCTTGACTCGGGACTTGACTTGAGACTTGTCAGTCTTGACTTGGGACTTGACTTGAGACTTGTCAGTTTTGACTCTGGACTTGACTTGGGACCTGACTTTGGACTTGATTGCAAAGACATGAAAACAATTACTTGTTCCCACTGTGGGAGGAATTAGCATTATGTAGCCTTGATATAGTGCTGCAGTCTTGACTCGGTACTTGTCATTTTTGACTCGGGACTTGTCAGTCTTAACTCGGGACTTGTCAGTCTTGACTTGTTCTAGGAGGAAGTAGCATGATGTAGCTTTGTTATAGTGCTTTACAACCTTGGAAGGAGGTTTGGCTGAATATAAACTGTGATTTTGACACAACAGACGGCCGTTTGTTTCCCATTTCCTACCAATGCCGACTTTATTGAACCAGGATCGTTCCCGAAGCTTAACCAAGTTCTTCTTTTAACCACAATGATGACGACGTAGTTGTGTTGTAACCCAAACTGTGACCTTTCCTGAACCCTAACCAAGTAGTTTAGTTAAAGCTAACCAAACAACATATTTTATCATTCACTTGGAAAAGACCTGAGAAGCATCTTCATGAAGGAAAACACGAACCATGTTTGTTTAAAAAAATCAATGTCAATATTGTATTTCTTAAAAATGTACAAATGATATTTACATTCAACCAGCACAACGAACTGGTACAACAATGTACAAAAGAAAACAAAGGTCGATCCTCTCCTCAGATTTATGCATGGGTTCATATAATCCAGTCACAGATCAAGTCTCTGATGGACGACACTGAGACGTCACCGTTAATCTCAGCAGCAACGCAGCAATCAAATAATGGCTCACCGAGGACTGTAAAGTTGAAATGACGATGGAGGAAATAAACTCTCCTCGAGCAGAAATGACCAGAGTTCAGATCAAGTAATTTACAGTGTAAAACAAGTTGTAGTGTGATGGTACATTCCAAATATGCAGATATGCATTTACACATTTTAAATGTAATCATATGCACGGGATGCATATGTTTTGGCTGAGCCAGGCACTTAGTAAACTGATCTTACCGCTGACTTGTACAACTGAACTGTTGTTTACGTCATATTTACTACCTAAGGCAAAAACAAAATACTCCAGAAATATGGCTTTTCATAAAGATAGAAAACTGCCATTTTAAATAATGAAGAGACTGTACAAGGAAACAAGCGTCACACACTGCAGCCAACCCGTTCTCATCCCCAACGCAGAGCAACTGACGTAGGATTAATAGCGTGAGAGTCCGATAAGGGCGGGCGGGAAGGGGTGGTGGACGGGTCAAACAAACAGGACTTTCAACCAAGAGACCGCTGTTCGTGGCCCGTGTGAGACTAAAAGTAACGTTGACTTGTTTTAGTCACATGAGTCCCTAGGCAGTTGGTAGTCACATGAGTCCTTAGGCAGTCGCTAGTCACATGAGTCCTTAGGCAGTCAGTAGTCACATGAGTCCTTAGGCAGTCAGTAGTCACGTGAGTTCTTAGGCAGTCGCCAGTCACGTGAGTTCTTAGGCAGTCGCCAGTCACATGAGTTCTTAGGCAGTCGCCAGTCACGTGAGTTCTTAGGCAGTCGCCAGTCACGTGAGTTCTTAGGCAGTCGCCAGTCACGTGAGTTCTTAGGCAGTCGGTAGTCACATGACTTCTTAGGTAGTCGTTAGTCACGTGAGTTCTTAGGTAGTCGTTAGTCATGTGAGTTCTTAGGCAGTCGCTAGTCACGTGAGTTCTCAGGCAGTCACTAGTAAGGTGAGTTCTTAGGCAGTCGGTAGTCATGTGAGTTCTCAGGCAGTCGCTAGTAAGGTGAGTTCTTAGGCAGTCGTTAGTCATGTGAGTCGTTAGGCAGTTGCTAGTCGTCACGTGAGTCCTTAAGCAGTCGCTAGTCAGGTTGCCTAAACCTGTGTACCCCTTGCATCGGTCTCCGATGCCAAGGGGCACTAACCAAGCGGCGGTATTTGACGAGTTCGGAGTGAGAACGGGTTGTTTTGGCACACAGTCACATCAATTTTAAGTCTATTGTGCACTGAAAAGTTCTGCTGGAGAAAATAGTTCGCTACGACATTGAATCGAGGAACTTGCTCTCTTCTGCCAGAGCAGTCATCAACGAGCTCATGTCCCCGATGGCCATGTTCCCCGTCCCCGCCGGCACCGAGGGCAACGTCACCGAGTTCCTGGGCGTTGTCAGGCGAGAGGAACTCTGGGACAAGCTCTGGAGCAGACCTGGACTCAGGGTTCCCGACATGAGGCTGGAGTGATCCCCATCGTCCAGCATGCTATCAAAGTCTATCTGCCCCTGCTCCAGTGCTGCGTTACAGTCTATAGTCCTGGAGGCCTGCTTGTTGCCTGGACTGGGAGGAGGTACGGTCACCACAGGAGAAACATAATGGTCCAAGTTCCCATTGGGCTCAAATACTTGAATCTGCCCTGTGTAGTACAAGGCATTGTCATCAGAGTTGTCGCTGCAATGAAGTGTTAAAACTCCACTGGGTAATTTGGAAGCAACATCCGGGATAGCGTTACTTGGGTGTCTTGTTTGCTGCATCACTTTTGGCCCTGAAAGGTGCCGGTTTAGAGATTTAGGTTCTGTTGGTGGCACTGGCTGGAGATGGCTCCCAGTTTGCAAGGGATTCTGGGAGGTCAGGTTACAGTTCTGCTGCTCTGAAATCATTAATCCATCACAATCCTCAATTTTAACTTGCACAGGCTGAAATCCAGCATCAGCGAAGTGCATGTCCGCAGTCTCCATGTCAACTGGTTCCTGTTTGCATGTGAAGCTTAGCATGCTCCCGTTGAGTGCTGTAGTGTTATTACACGGTGGATAAGTGGTGTTACCGTTCTTATCATAAGGACTGATGCCTTTGTTGAACCTGTACTGAGAGCTAAGTGCTTCATTGAGATTTGACGACTGCTGGAATCTCAGCTGCTGGAAGCAGTTTGCTCCTGGTTCAGTATTCAGCTGTTTGCATCTCTGCTGCGGTGTGTTAACAAGGTTCTGAATCATCTGCTGGTTGGAGCTGAGATTGTTGTGCAAAGATCCAAAGTTCTGGTTTTGCTGGAGGACAGCCAGGTTCCCCTGGACCTGCAGTTTGGAGTAGTGCTGGCTGGCATCCATGGGTCCCAAAGAGACTTTGTTCCACTGGGCAAGTAAGTTGGATTTACTGTCCCTCGGTGAAGATGGACACATCTGTCGATGCTGCGCCGGACCCATGCTGGGCATGTTCATGGTGGTATTCACGACAGCCATCCTGCTCTGATAGTACAACTGCTCCTGGAGACCGGGGTTTCCTTTGAAATCTTGATTTGTTGACACTCTGTTGTTGTCAGTGCTGACGTCAGGTAGGTCTTCTTCAGGGATGTCATCCGTTATCATCCCCATGGTGACGTCCTCCGAAAGGCTGGGCGGTCGCAGGCTGTAAGGGTAGCGGTGGGGACTACCATCCGGTCGCATGCAGCCTTGCTGGGATAAATGTAGGCTATCTGCTGCGAGAGGCGGATGGGGCTGCATGGTCACCCCTCCACTCAGTGTGCCCATGCTGTTGTAGCGCTGCATTTGTGGCTGGCTAGAACAATCTATGGCCACGCGTCTCACAGGGTCGCTGGCTCGGCGGGAGATGCTGGACGGGACCTCATGGGGCATCAGGCTCCGCGTGGTATAGCTGCTGTACTGCCTGGAAGGCAGGCCTTTGTTGGTGGTGGAGGATTCCTGGGGTTCCCCGTACAGTGCTGTTTGGGTCTTCAGACACATTCGGTCCATGTATGGAAGAGGCGTAGGCGGTGCACCTCCAGTGGCAGCGGCGTATTTCGCCTTGAGGCGGTAGTGCTGGGCTGGGGTCAGGCTGAGAGGGCTGGGTAAACCCCTTCCTCCGCACCCTCCTGCTCCTCCGCTGCATCCCCCACACTGGCTGGCCTGACTGGAGCGCCGGGACATGTCTGCGGAGATGGGGTCGTAGGAGTCGGCAGAGCTAAGGTTGCTGGGGCGGTTGGCACCGAACTGCGAGGCCTCGAGGCTTGAGCGCCGACTAGAGTAGCAAGGGGAGATGCCTGAGGAGCGGCGGCTGAGGGTGTAAACTGAGCTCAGGGTGCTGGAGGTGCTGTCACGGCGCTCTGAAAGGTTTTCCAGCAGAGTCATTTTACCAGAGCACAGATCACCAAAGCCGGAACCAGGGAAGGACACCGGACCACCACCCATACTTGGACTCTCCAGGAGGGACCCTGTGAATGAAGACAGTAGACAGACAAATTGAGCAACTAGCTGGTGGAAAGAGTGGAACATCTAGCAGCTAAAAAGTTTTTCTCAGGAGTTGGTGGAGACCAAACCAGCTTGTTCAGCTTTTCCCACTCACCGCTTGCTGGTATGGGTGGGAGCTTGGTGCCGAGGACCTGGGGTGTTGGGTTGCTGGCCCACCGACACGAGTCCCTCACTGTCTTCAGCTTCTCCTTCTTCAGATGCTCCAGGCACTGGCTGGTGCCAAACTGCTTTCGGAGGTGGAGACCCACCACCGCGACCCCGCCAATGGAACCCTCACAGCCCAAGGACTCCACGAAGGGCAGGTCGTCCAGGGTGCTGAGGTCCCCCAGGCTTCCCCCGCTGTGCGCCGCCATTTCTACTCCACTGTCATTGTTGGTGGCACTGCCAAGTGGTGATGGTTCGCTGCTACATGATGACTGACCGCCAGGGCTGGACTGATACATCTAGAAAAGAGAAGGATGGATGGAAAACACAAAAAAGGGAGTGGGGGAAAGATAAAAAGAGCATGAGAGAAGCAGATTGTCCTAAAAAACAGTTTGTCCTAACAGAGCAGAAGTGGAGCAGTGGTGAACATGAAGAACAGCTTAATTGTAAATAATGAGTGTTTTTTGGGGGATGGGGTGAAGAGGTGGGGGGTGCACCGCAGATTACAGACTCTCTTAGTCTGTCTGTGAATTAGAAATGTGCAGGATGAAAGGCTGCTTGAGCCCGAGAGCCAGAGAGCTAGGCCAATCATCACGACATGTGATCACGTTTCTTTCCCCAAAAACGGAGGAACATTTAGGGGAAGCTTTGGCCCCACGTTGACGGTTAGATTTACAGTAAAAACCACGTACTTTACGCAATAGGGAGCGCATAAACAAAGATAAAAGGTCAGATTACACTAATATTCTCAAAGATATCAGGCTCATGATTTGACATTTTATTAATATTTACTCACACTAGTGTAAACATTATGAATAATCCCCCTTATCTCTTACCTTAGGGCGGGGCTCAGCAACCTTTACTATCAAAAGAGACATTTTATAAAATAAAATAAATAATAATCTGTCCGGAGCCGCAAAACATCTGATCATTGTGATGAAGGTAACACAGTTTATAGTCTAAGTATATAGTATATAAGTCTAATGCAGTGAGGGCCAAAGAGACAATGTACTACGGAGTATTAGGGCCACATTGAGGGGAAAAACATCTGAGATTTACAGAATAAAGTCGTAATATTACGAGAATAAAGTCATAACTTTACAAGAAAAAAGTTGTAATATTACGAGAATAGTCATAACTTTACGAGAAAAAAAGTCGTAATATTACGAGAATAGTCATAACTTTACGAGAAAAAAGTCGTAATATTACGAGAATAAAGTCATAACTTTACGAGAAAAAAAATGTCATAATATTACGAGAATAAAGTCATAACTTTACGAGAAAAAAAATGTCGTAATATTACGAGAATAAAGTCATAACTTAACGAGAAAAAAGTCTTAATATTACGAGAATAAAGTCATAACTTTACGAGAAAAAAGGTCGT
>CAKAKR010058588.1:0-37168 GCA_916700685.1 Adelosebastes latens
TATAGATAGATATATAGATAGATAGATAGATAGATAGAAAGATAGAGATAGATAGATAGATAGATAGATAGTAACTTTATTGATCCCGAGGGAAATTCAGGTTTCCAGCATCACAGTTCCATAGTGCAAAACATGTTAGTAAAAAAGTTAGTAGTGCAAAGTACAAAAAAAATATACCAGATATAAAAATACAAGGAGATGAAGAAAACTGTTAAAACTGAATATAGTGCAGAGTAACAACTGTGATACACGACTATTAAAAAAGTGAATAGTGCAGAAGAGACTGTTAAAAAGTGAATATAGTGCAGAAGAGACTGTTAAAAAGTGAGTATAGTGCAGAAGAGACTGTTAAAAAGTGAGTATAGTGCAGAAGAGACTGTTAAAAAGTGAATATAGTGCAGAAGAGACTGTTAAAAGTGAATATAGTGCATTATTATCTGTCCTGCAGACCGTCCTCCTTTGTCCCTAGAGATTAGGCCTAAATAGCATGAAATAGGTGAATAACAATGAACTCAACAATATCTGAATAAGACTTTCCTGAAAAAAAAAACTGAGGTAAAGTAACATCAAACTAATATTATTCTTAATCCTAAAATAGAATTGCCACAATCAAGAGTCTTCGTGTCTAACAGTGCTTGATATTTAGCTTTTACATTATTTTAAAAATATTGCTAAAAAGCTGTTTAAACTTGTGAACACAGCAGACATACAGAAACCCTAAATAATAACCCCACCTTGTTATTGTAGACCTACTTTTATGCAGTCACCACAAAAAACAAACTTTCTTCCAGACCACAATAGTCTCTTCTTGACTCGGTTGCCAAGGAGACCGACGCGCGTAATGCCTGCGTTGCGTTCAATGTCTTGATAATAATCGTACCCATGAGCTTTGAGGTGCTATGTCTCATTTAGAGGCATAATGAGGCAAATATGTGAAGTTAAAGGGGGGAGTGTACAGTGAATATAGTACTCATACTTTTACATTTGACACATTGTGCGCGGTACGTTTAAGTCCATGTTTACAGAAAGCCAAGCATAAATAGATACAATGTAATACCTCAATCATATATCTTATACTGTATATATCCTAATATGCCTTGTACAAAGTATTTCCTTTTATAATTGTAATATAACTTATTATTTTTAATGGAGCTTCCCAGCAAAAAGCATTTCACACGATTGTACTTGTATAACCGGCGTGACAATAAACATCTTGAATCTTGAATCTTGAATCTTGAATTAAAATGATAAGCATTGAAATATTCGGGAATTAGCTTGCTAAGTCATAAAACAGTTGTGCCCCATTCATAAAAAATTATGAAAATAATGTTTTGTCTTTCAATTATTTGAAATGAAAATATTAGTCCTTGCAATTGATTACAAAGATGAAAGAATTCAACCAATCAGAGGAGTTGGAGTTAATTTTGAAATCCAGAGTTTTCAAGTAGGAGTATCACCAACCGATAAGTTTTTCATTTAGTTTCCATGGTTCCTTCCTCTGTTTTTTTTCCTCTTGCAAGCTGTCAATATATTAAGTACAAGTAGGCCTATAAGCCAAGTATACTTAGACTTTTCTGTATACTTGTCAGTATAAGCCAAGTATACTTATGTATACTTTTGTCAAGTATATCTTTGATAAGTACATAAAAAGTAAACTGAAAGTATACTCTCTTATTTTAAATTTAAAAATTCTATTAGCACATAAACTTCTTCTTGGTAAAGATGTAAAGATTCATTACAAAGCAGGGGCAGATTGGAATATTTGGAGGCCATGAACAGAGGCAAGCAATTGGACTTTCCTGAATCCCAAATCCCAACTCATGTGAGCCCATCTTTTCCATAACCCCATTCCACTTTATTTTGCTACCCTATCCATTACCTTAAATTCTTTACCAGGGTAAAGAATAAACTCCAACAAATCCCCCCTATTTCTTCTGGTTTTCTTTTTTTTTTGACATTCCAAAGTTTCCTGAGGACTGCCACAAATCCTTGCATGCAGTAACCCAATTACCAGACAAATCGTGTAAATTTGGTTATTGGGGAAATGTGGTTAATGCAAAACTCCTGTAAATGCTTTAATCAAACTATTATCTTAATCTGGTTATTCACAATAATTGGGCTATTGTGTGCAAGTAAACACACAGTAGTGAGTCTAATCTACAGAGCGAAAGAGAAGGAGGAGAAGGAGGAGAGTGAAACTCGGCCTCGGGGCAGGAACGGCCAGAATAGGAAAGCACCCAGATGGCAAAGCTGAGCATGAGGGAAGAGAAAGTGTAACATGTTATGCTTCATTGAAACGAGTACGGCTATATATGCATTTATTTGCATTCTTGTGTCCATTAGCATTTGATGCAATGATGTTAAATAAAATGCAGTAGAGGATGGAAGAGGGGGACTGAGGAAGATCAATTTATAAGAACTGGCACTGACACTGTGCTGCAAACTTTTTCATTGATGAGATCCTATATTCAAAGACAACAATATCCACCATATGTATAGGGTATGTTTCATGAGCACACTCCCATGTAGCCTACCCCTCAGATCAAAGCAAACTCAGAAATACAGTAGGCTACAGTGCAGCAGGGATTTCTGAGAAAATCGTTCCACTGCATTTCCGTTGATCATAAGATAGAACAGGATGACAGCAGTATTACTGTATTTCCTGCAGCAATGAATTGATAAACTAGAATTACCGCCTTGTGGTTGTACGCCTCCGCCAACCAGTCAAGTTGCAGTTTACATCCATTTCTGTCCAATATGTCATCACTTCATCACTTTATTTTCTTACTTTAGACATTTGTGTGAAATTGTCATAATTAGCATATGAATTCTTCATAATGGTCAAAAATGTGTTTTGTGAGGTCACAGTGACCTTTAACCTTTGACCACCAAAATCTAATCAGTTCATCCTTGAGTCAAAGAAGACGTTTGTGCCAAATTTAAAGAAATTCCCTCCCGGCGTTGAGATATCCCATTCACAAGAATGGGCCACACATGAGGTCAAAGTGACCTTTAACCTTCAAAATGTAATCAGTTCATCCTTGAGTCCAAGTAGACGCTTGTGCCAAATTTGAAGAAATTCGCTCAAGGTGTTCCGGAGATATCACGTTCACGTGAATGGAACGAACGGATGGATGGACGGACAACCCAAAAACGAAATGTGTGCTGTCACCAGCACGGAAGCATAATATAAAGAGTTATTAAGTACTAATAATGGAGGCTAAAAATGGGGCCAAATTCATAATACAAATTTCTCAGATGATATTACATTATTGTATATTATTTAAAATGGGGTGGTGCTGATTTTCATCAACTACTCTGCATGTACAACGTTCAGCACAGACTCAGTATGTACACTAGACTGCAGTCTCAGTTTGTCCAACAAGAAATTAAGGGAGGATGTTCTCACCATTGTCAGTGATTTGAAGATCCCAATTCGTTTTTATATTTTGACTTTCATAAAAATGTATAAATAATTGACCTCGACTTATCTCTGGAATAATTAAACAAATGGACCTGATTAAGTGCAATAACGTTTATGCATCAACAGTAAAATAAATAGGTCATTCAAGCAGGAAATAAAGGATGATCTGGCACAGAGTTGTATTTTTCAGGTATTTAATAAAAGTCATTTGGGCTACTGCTCTTACGTTTACAGTTGAGACATTCCGCAATTATGCTGGGTAACAGTAACATGTCTAGACCGTTTTGTTTATCTTAATGTTTACTTTGTACAAAACAAAAAGGCCAACATTATTTTTCTTTGTATAAAAAATATAAGTTAATTTAAATTTAACTCTAATTAAGAAAATAACAATAGTAATAATAGCAATAATAATAATCATCAATAATAATAATAATGGTAAAGATCATAAGCTAAACATAGTGCAGACAATGGTATATAACTGGTGCTGAAAAGTAGAAGGGACAGTGCAGTGTTATGGACTTAACCATGTTCTCAGGTGGGGTCGGGGTGGGGAAAGAGACAGTCAAAAGCTTTCTCTCAGTCTCTCTCACACACACATGCACACACGCACACACACACACACAGTGTACACACCCAGTCTGAAAGTGCACAACCGCCATTCAGTTTAGCGCCATCAATCAGAGCATACAGTACATCTCAGTCTGTACAAACTAATTCCTAGATTGCACACAGTATACACCTATTACCGTATATGCAAAATTATATATAAACTTCAGTTTAGGTGCATGCTAACTTGTTGCTCTTGGTTGAGCTTACTGGAAGCAATTCTGAAAAGTAAGACAGAGCACATCATGGAAATTGATGGTGCACTGAAACACACGCCGCCACCGAGGATCTGCAATCAACAAAACATTCATCAAAATGTACATTCACACCATTGGGGGGGCCACAGTACCAGTTGTAAAACAAATTATTTGAGCGGCAATTTCAGTCTTGGAGGGACAATGTCCACTGGAATGACAGTTTCAGACAAAAAGAAATTGTCTTTTGGAAGATCTCGGAAACTCATTTGAAAGAGTCCAAATGTACCTCCTTGCATGGCGTAAAGGGGGATGATTTATTCCCTGCCACAGGCCACGGATAAGAGGGGAACTTCTGTTACACACCTGCAAAAAGTCAACCAAACATTCTTGATTTGCAATCCCAGAGATAGACATATGATGCACTTTAGCTAAACAGGTTTGACATTATGGGAAAATATGAAGCTGACCATTGTTGAGACTTCTCTTGAGCTGCTGTGCCCGGCATCAACAGCAAAAAGTGTTCAGTGTCATAAATGTTTCACCCTATACGGCTTTAAACCATAGACTGTTTATAAAGATGGACGACATGACAGCTCCCCAAAAGTGAAGCCAAAACATTTTGATCGCCCCCTGGTGGCTGGCTGCAGTATAGATCATAAGTCCCGCCCCTAAGTAAAAAGTCAAAGTACACGTCAAATACATTTTTCCCAAAGATGGTTTCTGTCATTTTAGGTAGTTCTTATCACGCTGATGTATGTTCAAGTGTTGGTGAGACGTCATGATTGACAGCTGTGAGTGTCACTCGCTGACAAGCTGTAGCCGTGCTCGGCTCGTGATTGGTTCTGCGATACAGCGGCTCCACCGCCCGATCACTACTGCATAGACTCTGGCTCCAAATGACTTCAAAATCTCAGGATGGCAGCTGCCATATCGGGATATTTTGGCTTCACTTCTGTACAGTGGGAGGAAGTGGAGATGCGTCGTCCATCTTTATATAAAGTCTATGCATTGAACCTGCGAGGATACCCGTCTATGTCAAAATTAGACTGTATAGTCTACGACTCATTCCACCCCTCACCCTATATTTAATTTATACCTCAATAATTCATCTATGCCTTAACCATGTGATATAAATCAGGATGCTGTCTAGACATTACATAAGGTAGTCAACATGTAAAAAGTTTGCTGTGTCACTGCAAACAAAGAAATCTTTAGAGTCCACTGGGACACTTAACCAACTTGTGCAGTATCCTCATTTTACATGTGTTTTATTCATGGTTGTAGAAATGATTACTGATTAATGAGGAGAAACCAGATTGTTGTGTAAAATAATTCATGATGTGATAGTGGCGTGAAAAATGTTATGAAAATGCAATAGTATGCAGGCTTACGATACAATAAGCATGCATACTACTATACTATAACTGATGCTATTTGTGCATCTTCTTGTGACCTGCAAACTTAATTACTGCTGGCCTGGGGTCAGATCCTGTTAATCACAAAGTAGATGTACTATGCAGCGGGTTCCTAAATGCCAGGAGGGGCCGGGGGCAGTGCTGTGGGGTCCACTTCAGGGAGAAACATTGTGACTCTCTTGTGACTGTGTTCACAAGTGTCGACATTATCTAACTCTCTCTCGTCACAGTTCATCCACGTTTTGTAGAACATGCTGCGGGGGGATTTCTCCACGTAGAATAGGCTGTATGTCTTTATTCAAGTACTGCAAAGGATTTTTGCTCAAAAAGTAATAAAAAAACATTCCGTCTTCCACCTTCTCAGTAAGGTGGCATTAAACCATACATCTGCTCTACACATTCCTTCTGTCTCTGGAAATACCTTGCTGAAGTAGTGTCGCCTACGATAAACCTACCACAGAAGGCAAACAGTACCATTTCAAAAAAAGCCTGAACCAACAACAAGATTTCACATGTCTAGCCTGTGAAAGGTTCAGAGTAAGGCCTCTGCAAATACAAGACCATGAAAGAATCAGCTCATATAAAAAAAAAAAAATCATAACATAACATAAAATAGCCAAAATAAAACAACCAAAACAAGTCCATTCTACCAAATGAATTCCCAAGCTGAGTGGATGTAGAGTGACGGGTCGAAGTCCCTCCCCATTGGCTGTCTGTCAGTCTCTGGGATCGGTGAAACTGTCAGTGTTGACACCTCCGTCACCCAATGAGGTAACTGTGTGTTTTCAAAGTCAAGTCGCCTTTAGCTGATCCGTCTCCTGCTAACACAGGATGTGGGTTCCCCCCCTCCTACCTAGTTCTAGGTCCGTGGCAGGATTCTAGTTGTATTCCTTTGGTGGGCCAGCAACCCCTTTGGTCGTCAGTTGTCAACCTTGACAGGGCCTGAATCACACGGTCGGTTGGGCACTACGTCCTGTGCCTCTCCCCGTGATATCTTCTCCCACTGGCCCAGGTTATCCCTGCAAACACAATATATCTCTATCAGATTCAGACTCTGCATGTTGAGGGTTTACAATCAGGGCTGTGCTACTAATGCAGACATTTCATTTCTTAAAGGTGCTTAATACTAAATTTAGAGCATATCTATTGCCTCCACACGCTCTCAACATGGCGAAGAGGGGGTGGTTGCTACACTTCCGCAACGTCTTATTAACTGTTACCGCTGTATGAGCGCAGTACGGCACGCTCACATGCACAAACATGCACCAAAAGGCATGCGTGACCGACCCGGCTATGTCAACAAAGCACAGAGAAACACAACGCAGAGGGAAGGTGACTTCATTCTCTGCTCAGGTAGACATTACTCCATTTTATCTTTACATAGCAAATAGTTGTTTGCTGCTATAATAATGCTCTGGATATTGTATAGAGCAGGGGTTCTCTAACTTTTTGGGGCCAGGGACCCCTTACATGGGAGAAAATTGTCCAAGGACCCTCCTCATAATCTTAACACCGTTTAAGCATATGCTTACTAACATTTATACTCTTAGATGACATTGGAACTATTTATATTCTCAAACTTTTCAACCTAAATACTTCAGACATGCTTCAAAGTGATAAACAGAAACACATATTAATTTAAATTATGTTAATACCACTTATATGCTGTTAATCAGAGGGTCATTTTTATTTAAATTGCATTTGGACTCAAACTTGACAGCATTAATGGCCTACATTTCAAGTAATTGATCTTAAAAAGTTTCAGAAAATGAACAGTAGCAAGACTGGCGTAGTCCTAATAAACCCAGCTATTTAAATTTACCAGTCTAAAGCTGACTTTCAGTAAGTGCTTCAACTAATAATGAACTTATTGCTGAGTGTCACAATCATATACGAGTTTCTATTTGCCCAAAGCTAACGTGGGTGGGAGAAATGGACACAATATCCTTGTTTTATTGGTGCAAATGGTCTCCATCTGTAGATATGCACTTTTAAATGATACAGCACAATTTTGTAATTTATAGTGAATTGTTTCGCGGAGCCCCTGACAGAGTGCCACAGACTCCACTTTGAGAATCACTGATATAGAGCACCTTTAATGCAAAAACATGGCTTAGAATCTGAAATAAGCGGATAAAATCATGTCAGCATGAATCAAAGACATTGAAAACATCATCGATAATAGGACAAATTATTTATGACAGTTATTTCAAACAAATGAATGAATGTAATCATATTTTTTTTTCTTAAAATGACAATTAGATTATCTAGTAATGGCCTTTTGATTTGATAAAGCTATCATCAGATGTATATTTGTTACTCATCCAGAGCTGTCGATCTGACGTTGTCTTGTTTGAGTGAAAATTAAATGTACTACTGTAGCTACTGATGGGGCTAACTACTGTAGCTGGCACACACACACACACCAGTATAACACTTTGCTGCCACAAGGTGGTGCATCTGATGTTAATAATGGTATGGACATAATATTGTTAGAGACAGTCAGAACTTTAAAACAGATAGCTGAAATTACGCAACTGTAGCAGTGATATTAAGACAGAAAGATCAGAATACCACCATAATCAGAATATCAAATTATTGTCCTGAAGAGATCCATATTAAATGTCAACAACAATACAAAAGCTGTATTAAACCAAACTGTATTAAACAACTAAATATTATTAATTTGTATTGGCAATTTATTAAGGAGAAAAATGTCAGGAATGATGCTAAAATTAAAAAAGGTCAAACGCATGTCACCTCAGCCAGTGTGATTCATTAGTCATCTGCAGTAGCGGTCCCATCAGGTCTTGTTGTCATAAAGGTAACCTCTCCCCCCTGCGCTATAATCAAGCCTGACACACGGGTGCAGAAAGTGCTGCCCTTTGCTGCCGTTCACTTAGCCAGCCTGATACAGTTTACACGTCTGTGGCAGATCCCACAACAAGCAGCCGGGCTCCGCAGGGTCTAGGCCCGCTGCCCACCCAGGGCCCGGTGCTGACGTACAACCGGAGCTTAAATATTACACTGCTCACTTTGTTTGCATTCCCCGCTGATCAAGGTCACAAAGTTTTAAAGACCAGCGGGTTACCCCAGAGGGGCAGGCAAATGGACCATATGATCCTGTTCAACAAGCAAAAATCATACATATAAATACATTCATAAACTCTTATTGAATGTGAAAAGCAGACACACACACACACACACACTGATGCACCATGGAAGAGCAACCACGTCCTGTTAGTACACTGCATTCTGTATTGAAATTTATCTATCTGAATATTTTTTTTCAGAAAGTTCTAGCACAAGTTATTTTAATTCAATATCAGTGCAGTAGCATGCGTGTTTTGTTTTGTATTTTCAGTGGAACTGTTGGAATGTGCACCTATACACGCACACTCCTTATCACCTCTAATCTTATTTGTCTGGCCAACTGCTGCCAGTCAGATGAGGCCAGCACACACGTCACTTGTTGCACTTCAAGCTGTCAGCACATTTATTGGCCGTATCAGATGTGAAATCGGCATGACAATATTGTGTGAAGTAACTTTTTGATTGTTTTATGTTTTTGACCTATTTCACAAAAAAGTATGAATTAAAACACCTACAATTATTTAGTTATTTAATATTTTATTGCTAAACACATACGCTAGATACATTCTCTGTCACCTCAAAATCTTGCTTAGTTTTTTGTCAAGGATGAGACTTTCCCTCATACTTTCAAACTGTAGCTTTGAATACTTACTTGCAGGCTCTTAGAAGAGGACTGGACGGAGGGAAAAGCTCCGATAGTGTCGTGTAACATGGAACCGCAACAGCATTGTAGAATCCCACCTTAAAAAGGACAAAAACTAGAATTACGGCTGTCGCCGGTGCAGAGGCATAAAACACCCAAAACAAAACCAAAAAAATTAACCAACCAAACAGAAATAATTAGGCAACAGAAGCAAGTTTGTATAGAGTCTGTACTAACATTTTCACAAACAGTATAATAAATGTCATACATACATTAAAGTGGCAGTAGGCAGTATATTTTTGGCAACATTGGGCAAAAATCCCATAATAACCTTTCAGTATCTTTGATTTAAGTCATTATTTACACTTTAAGTCAACTACTGTACTAGTAACCCTACTTGAGCGAAATTTTAAACTGCCCGGTTAGAGACACGTGAGTAAAAGTGCTGGTCTTACTTGTCCTTGAGGAACCTCGTCCTTCTTGTCTCTGTCCATCATGGGGATCGGCTGCAACCCAATCTTCTTCATCTCATCTCCCTGTGGAGGAACAAAATAAGGAGAGAAATTGCCTTTTATTTTTGCATACTGTGGCAAATCTTCTGACCACTAGACTGCACTATTTAGCACTTTACAAGTAGGACAGCTAAGTGTAGCAGCATTTCCAAGTATTAATAGAGTTCTGTCATACTGGAGGCACTAAATGACACTACAATTGTTTAAACTCCAGCAGTATCCCACTGTACCTCTGCCCAGAACTCAGCATAGATGTCGTTGGCTGTGAGTCGTGTGATTTGCCATTGCTTGGTTACAGAACACAGGTCACATGCTGTCATCATCAGACCAATCACACGGTCCCTGGAGGGGAGCAAAGCCTCGTTATAGCCATGAGGAAGAACTCAATGTGCCGTTTATGAGAGCACCAGGTCCATGTGTGATGCTATGAGATCTGACCTGTGTAAGTGGTTGTCCAAGTTCAGCGCACTCGAGGTCAGCAGCTCCGACAGCTGCTGGTGGTTGTTGAAGTACAGGGCGAGGTCCGTGGCGATGATGGCCTTTCGGATGATCTCCAACACCTGCTCGTACTCGCTGGAATTCAGGTTGGAGAAAATATTGTGCCCTTCCAGCTATGAGAAACAAAGAGATCAATAAAAAAGCAAAAGCTCCACTTATGAGGCGTTCAGCTCAGCTAGATCACAACAGGCTTTAATCTCACGTTCATCTCAGGTCCACGCAGATCCTGGACGTTACAGAAGAGGACACTCAGAACTAAATCATATGATCCTTTCAATAGATCTGTACTTGACAGATTGTGTGTGCGTGTGTGTGTGTGTAAGCATTAGATTTCTAGAAATTATATGTAAATTTAAGTTTCAAGGCCTTTCTGTGTGGAGTTTGCATGTGCTCCGCGTGTTTAAGTGGGTTTCCTCTGGGTTCTCTGGTTTCCTCCCACCACCAAAACATGTGGCGCTATGAATGAGGGGGTTGCATCAGGAAGGGCAACCAGTATAAAACCTATGCCAAATCAAATATACGGATCATAAAATCAGATCTCAGATGATCCGCTGTGGCGACCCCTAACGGGAGCAGCCGAAAGACGAACAACATATGTTAATTTAAAGGAACAACATGTGAGACTAACAGCTAGCGTTTTAAAGGGGTAACTAACAGCAGTCCAAATTCAAAACATTGGAGCCGTGGCCTGTCCGCTCCTCCGGTGTGACTGATAGCAGTTAGCTCACATTTTCGCAATTTGAGGGTTACCTTATAGACAGGACCGCATTAGTCTGTAGTTGGAATCACTTCACCGGCTGTTCGTCTCAAATACTCTTGACTCTGCCTTGATAACCCAGCTGCACACCGACCACAGAGAGATGTGCCGAGGCTTTTCAGGTCGGGTCGAATCTAACCTGATGTTATCTCTGTTGATCCAGTTCATTTGCTTGCTTCCATGGCTGCAGAAGGCTGTGTTAGCATGCCAATTTGTTTCATACGTGGCAACGGGGTGTTGAAATGGGCAGTGGACGGGATCACACCGGCCAAAACAAAAACAGACGTTGTGGACCGGAATGGAAATTTCAAAGAAGAACATTTAACATTTAAACATTTAAATTTAGCATGTTTCCTCAATCTCTGATGACATATCATGGTCATTTTATGATTTATTTCAGTAAATCTATTACATATTGGTCCTTTAAGTTTAAAAATGTACTCATTAACTAACTGTTTTTCTTACAGAAAAAAAACTGCAATTGAACAAATTAAAAACTAAAAATTAAAGAGGTTGATTTTAATCAGTGTTATTTTAGTCTCTAAAAGTCAGCTCTAAGGTAACTATGAGGTTTTGAATCGTTGTGTGTTTTCTCAAAATTTGAAGGCATTGTTTTACTATGTTGTTTTACCATCTTTCTTTTATGGGGACCTGTTATTGGCTTTGCTGATGGCGTTTGTCCACGTATGTAATCATTTTTGACATCGTCCCCTTGATACTGTACGTTGTATTATTTGGTAATGTCTGTGATTCTTTTGCATGTGGTATTACCATTCATTTGCCCACCTTGTCTGCAAGTCTTTAGATATGCTGATATGCTTAAATAATGAAAAGGTCAAACATGTTATGTAAGGCACGTCATTTCATAATAAATAGTAGAATTTAAACGACGATAAATTAATAAAAAATGTTGACTTGTTGAGTAAGTTCTGCATAGTGGAGCTCTACCTGTAGGATGGAGACGGTCTGAGAAAAATGGTGTTGCTCCATGGTGGAGGAGGAGTACAGAGCAGCAAGCGGATGGTCAAACTTCTGCAGGTATGTGTTGCTGTACCCCCGATGGTCCAGATCATGGCACAGGCAGGCGATCAGCAGACCCTTCTTCTGTAGACCAGAGTGGAAAAACAAACCTTAAAATCCAAAAGGAACCCCAGATCTTGTTTTTATTTATTTTCGTCTTGGAGCATTAAAAACCCAGATATCCCAATAAGGAGCAAACCTCTAGCTCTGTGAACATCCCAGTGGTTTTCTGTAGGATGGCGTACATACAGTGTACCACCGTCACTGCGTGCTTCCAGTTGTGGTAGGGCACACGCCGGTAGTTCTTCCGTACAGACATGGTGAACCGACACAGCTTCTCCAGCTCAAAGCTGCCCACGGAAAGAACAACAATGAATCAACCGGAGCTTTGATGAAGACACTGACATTGTCATGGCCCAGTGTGTGACACCTTACCTGGTCTTTCCACAGGAGTTATGAACCATGTAGATAAAGACAGCAGGCCAGATCTCCTCAAAGGGATTAATGTCAAAGTGGAACCTGGAGGAGGGAGGACAAGATGGGAGGAGAGTCCTAAATTAGCATGTGCAGAGGGATAGATGAGGGGACTTGTGAGGTCTGGGTGTGTTAAACTGACCCCTTTCTGTACTATGTACCCCCCCTCCCCTTTTGCAAAGCTTCTGGACTCTGTCATCGTCACTTTCCCTGACATGTGGCTGTAGACCAACCACACTCACAGCAGAGATAATGCCCAAAACCTGAACCTGAAAGGGCACTCACATTTCAATCTCTTTATAAATGGGTGTAGGGAGGTTGAGCTGGGTAAGGGTCTTCCATTCCTCCGATGTGCAGATGCTGTGATAAGACAGTTTTTCCATCGTCACTCTGTAAATGCATTCAGAGTGCCGGATCCTGTGGTACATCTGCAGAGACACACAGAACAGGAATTAGCTTTTAAAATGTTGAAAGAGAAACTATAAACAGCAGGAGAATATCTTATATCTTTGTTGAATTCTTTAAGAATCACAGTTGGATTTTTCAAAAGGGGTCGGACAAAGTTAAATTATCCGCAACAGTCCCGTATCATATTTTATCCGTCTCCAAAAAGTGTCTCCACATCTGGTTTGTATCCCTGTCCCCTTCCCAGACAGACTGGAATAAGACAGGTACAGGCGCCAAGCCTCACACCTTCCACCATAAATCAGCATAAATCAGGAGGCGGCCCAAGTGAGTTTCCTAGAGACGCGAGGCATAAATTACAGCTAAACATAAATCCAGTGTCAATGGACGGATGCAGACTGCTTGTCTTAAAATATTAACACGCCTCATCAATTTTAAAACCAACTGTGTGACGCCGCTCCTGCGTAAGTTTGTCGCACGAGATGACGGTGAGTCAGGCCCCACAGAGAGGAGAGGCTCTGACAGACGGACCACACAACGCAGGCTTCCACAGTTGATTCATGAAATGTCTGTGTGTTCCATGTAAGGGATAACCATCACTGCCAAAAAGACACGCTTTTATTCATATTTTGGAGCATGCACACTTTAAATAGAAGCTGTTGGCACTATCTTTGTCAACCTTGAAAAAAAATGACTGACAAATAGGGAAACCCGCAGCCTAGTAACAGCTGAAATGAGCCTTCCAGCTACAGAATGAATTTAGGGCAGTGATGAGGCCACTACGTCAAAGGTGCAGTTTTCTGAAAAAACAAAAAACAATCAAGTATTCATGGCAATGAAGTATTATATAATCTACCAACATTGCAAGAGATAAAGAGCAGGCTTGTGCAGACAGATATAAAGAGGATGGATTATGTTTTTGCTGTTGGAGATATATCCATTAGTCGTTTAAATATTTTAAGACAAATTCACTTTACTCACATTTGCACAGTGTAAGGCCAGAGCACAAAAGACAGCAAACATCTTAAAGTTGTTCTCATCTGTTTTAGTGAAGGCACTTCCGCTTAGCTTGTTCACCATCTGCACCACGCCTATAACGGTCCCCCTGCTCACGATGGGCATGCACAGGATGTTCCGCGTGGTGTAGCCGGTTTTGAGGTCCACCTCTCTGTAAAGGAAGACGTACAAAAGTATGTTCATTCAAGAATTAATTTAAGTGAGTTTATAATGTGAACTATACAGTAGGGATGCACTGATACCGATATCGGGCCGATACTGACTCAAATAGCTGGATTGGGATCTATTCAATCCAATTCTATGTTTATTTACTATATACATTATAGACTGGAACTTTAATTCCTGTTTAAGTTTTGACCAATTTGTTGCTACATTGAAAAGGTTTACACTTAAGTTGTAAATCCTGTTAATTTTAAAGATTTTTTTTACCAAGTTGCTGGTGTACAATATATTATTTTAAAGGCTCAGTGTGTAGGATCTGGCGGTATCTAGCGTTGCGGTGAGAAGATTGCAACCAACTGAAGCCTCTCCCGTGTGTTTAGTGTTGGAGAGCTACGGTGGCCAACGCAAAAACGTGAATGACCCTCTCTAGAGCTAGTTGGAGCAAAGCCAGTGCGTAGAGTGTGTGTGTATGTGGGAATTGAGTGGTGAAGCAAGAGAGAAAGAGCGGCGGCGACGGGGGCGAGTAATGTTATCGACTCCGCCCCAAGCAGGAAAAGTTAACGGAGTTTTGTTTGTCTGTTCTGGGCTACTGTTGAAACACGGCGGTGCAAGATGGCAGACTCCATGGAGAGGACCTGCTCCCTATGTACATATAAAAGGCTCATTCTAAGGTAACAAAAACATAACGATTCTTATTATCAGGTATACACTAAAGAAAACAATAATAGCATATTCCATTTCTGCCAATAGATCCCCTTAAATGTTACACACTGGTCCCTTAATAATACATAATTAAATAAATGTGTATTTATTTGTTACATTTTGTTTTATAAAGTTAAGAAAGCAATGTGTAAGTGAAGCCTGATGTTGCCTAACACATAAAGAATGATCCCAGTCACTTCCACACAGTGAGGTATACTGATTATTAATTAAACACTGTTATCGGATCGGTACTCGGTATCGGCCGATACCCAAAGCCCAGGTATCACTATTGGTATCGGGACTGAAAAATTCGGATCGGTGCATCCCTACCATATAGTAGAAGTGCAGCATGTTTAGGTCTTAACTCCTTGTGTACACCGAAGGCCTCTTTAATGAGTATGAGTATGACTACAGTGTTTTTATCCTAAATACAGGAGAATAAGCAAAGTCGGCTGAAGAAGACAGTTTATAGCTTCAAGACCATTAATCAGATTGTCGATAATCATATATAATGGAAAACATGAGTCAAAATTATTCATCGCAGAGTCTGTTGGAGTTTACCGGTTGAACCGGGGGTCTGCATAGGCATCTGGGATATTTAAGACTTCCCCTGTCTGAGCCACTTGGCCAGCTATTCCCTTCTCTATAGAAAACCTACAGGGAGAGAAGAAAGGACAAGAGTTAGCTTTGTGGACGACCTTTCAAGGCTTCTCAGTCTGTCGGTGCTGGGTGGATGGGTGAAAATCAATAATAAATCAATGATATGAAAATCCATGTGAAAACCTGATTTTACAAATGCAATTTACAGCTCAAATAGCATGTAGATGAACAATTTTTATTCAGAGGGTAAAAATGATTATGTTCCACTGCAATGGTACAAAATCTAGTTAAATAATTAAATTTTTCCCCTGCTTTTCTATTGACTTTCTATTAGTGGAATCATTTCTTTCTGAGCTTTCTTTGTCAAAAGAGGACCTTGTTTACTGTTCACTATGGTGAGCAATGCAGGAAACACTTTTGGACGTGTGGAGACAAAAAAGAAAACATTTGAAAATTAGTTTCAAGTGTTCTCCTTCAAAATAAACTTTTCAATGAAAATCTGTATAGATTAAAAACTGAGACTTATATCAAAGAAGAACACAGCCTATCAAAATCAAATGAGTATACTATTTAGAGAAAAGGGTAAATCTTACACACCTAATTTCTTTGGTTTTCCTAAAGACAGGTTTGCCTTCTTTCTCTTCCCCGATATCGAACAGGTCAGAGTATAGTTCTTTGTTGTTGTGATCTACCTGGAAGAGTGCACACCTATCCGCATTCACCAGGTTTTTTGCATATATCTGCAAAACAACACCAGGGACATAACTTTATTAGCAACACTGAAAAAAACATGAAAACGCACCTCCAAATGAATTAGATCAGATACATTGCTGCAGTTTTAATTGTTTCTTTTTGATGGAACAGTTAAATGTAGAAAATTAAAAGAAACAAACACAGTAAAACTACAGGTCATTACAATTCATTCCAGTGTTTGAACCTGATGACTTGAATGACCTGAGATGACACCACAGTCACAAGGCAACAAAGTACATACAAACAGAGAGGTGGGTTTTAGTAGGAAAACAGGAAAATCATGTTTTACACTCAACCAGATCACATTTGTTTTAGAATATTGCAAGCTGAAAAACTATTTTAGGTTGAGCCAAGTCTAAACATGTATTTAGTATGTTTTAATTGATAATAAATGAGAAGTAGTGTTACTATTATTATCATATATTATTAATGCCAACAAACATATTGACAGGAAATATTATCAGCCTGCAGCCTGTGTGTATTTGTATCACAGCAGCATTACTACTCTATTTAAACACACATAACACACACTCCCAGGATGTGTAGCCTTGAAGACAATGTGAATGAACACATACTTGCAGAAATCACACTCACCATAATATGTTCAAGTAGAGAATCTATTGCCACAATGTTATCAAAGTATGTTCTGTGCGAAAAGAAGAAATGGCGCATTGAGATGTTGACAAATGGGAAGCTCTGATGACGTTCACATTCAAGACATGAAAGCTAAGAAGTTGCCTAAAATGCAGTAATTTCTTTCCTTTGTGTGAGCAAAAAGTTGTATTTATCGTTTGACCTGACATGAGAAAAGATGCTAACTCACTTTACTCACTTATTTTATTTAGTTAACATGGTGTAAATACACTTTTAATATGTTTTCATCAGCATTATTTTAGTGTTAGGTGTGCTGTCCCAAAAGCAGTTCTTACTTTGACACATCTAGTAGGAAGTCATTGAGCTCAGTCTGTTTGGCGAGGCCTCTGCACACCTAGAAACAAAGAAAAATAGGTCACGACCCGACACCCAGACGTATCACACATTTCTCACAGAGCAGATGCAGCATCCTGCGTGTACTGTCAACAAACCCACTTGCTGTATACACACTTGGCTGTGGGCCACCCTTCATGAGTTTCAGTAACAACAAAGAGTGTTTTTGCAGCGAGTAGCTAACCCAGGAGCGCAGTGTGCTGCAGCGCTGCACCTCTCACTGAGGCTCAGAGGTCCACTGTGGCCAGCGCTGCAGTGGGACACTGCTTCTCTGAGGTGTTATGCTATCTGTTCGTATAAAAACAGCGCTCGGGCGTAATGACGTCCTCGGGGAGCTGTTTGTTGAATCTGTGGCTTAGTTGATTGGACTGGGCCCAGTGACAACCCAGTTCCTGTACACAGTGGATTTCCCCATTAAAAACACCGGCGCAGAACCAGAACAAACAAAGTCATCCAAGATCATAATAAGTGGGACAGGTAGGTGTCTCCTTGTTCCTCCCAGACAAGTCTTTAGTGAAATGTTACAGTACAGTTTGCTCACCTGTACTTGATGAATGGCAACTGATGCCCACGCTAAATTAGCTGTTGCAACCTGGAAGAGAAAGTGAAGATTAGCTCCAAAGAACTGCAGAAAAAAAACAATAATATCAAAACGAACACAAGTTATCACACATTTACAAGGTTTAATCAGTTCTTATCACAGTTCCTCTTTTGTTTATTTCAACATAATTATCTGTTCTGCACATCAGGCAGTCTCATAATCATAGAAAAGCCAGTTTGTCTACAGATTCAGAGACACTCACACCTGCAACACTGCTGCATCTGCATGTTTAGTATTGCAGATTAAAATTTAAGATGCACTAATAGATGGTTTTATCTGAAAAAGGGGCTCAAATGACAATGTGTATTGTGACGGGCGTTGCTCTAAGTAACAAACCAACGGGGAATTATTGCATGACTCTGCAGTTCCCCTCAGCTCTGCAGAGAGTTTTAACGTCTTTCAGCTCATTGTTTTGGTTTTTACGACCTGCAACTTTAACGTTTTGGTTCATTCTCCACCGCTCTTATCAATCTCTTTTCCAGCAGCTGTTTCAACACAGTGGAACATTTACAATCTAAAGAGCCACATTATTCCTAGACCAAACGGGAGCTACAAGTAGAGTGAATATTGGACTATTGGACTAATCAGGTGGTTAGAAACACAACTTTAAACTAATTAAATGTTGCTCTGCGTCTGCTGGATGTGTAAGTAAGCAACTGTTTGCTATCACGTGAGCCATATCACCTTAAAAGGTGATGATATGTCAGTGTTGTGCTTGTTGTGCTGCCTGATCTAGGTTTGAATAAAATTAAAGGATAACTTTGGTATTTTTTAACCTGGTTTTGCTTACTGACTAATAGGGAGAACAATTCTGAAAGTGGTCCAGTATTGAGGGAGAGCGCTGTAGACAGCAGCTGCTTACGGGCTGCAATGTGGTGCTATTGGGGCAAGCTGGCACCGTCATTCACGTCCACTAAAAGTACTTGTTTTTGCCACTGGCAGGCTCTGATTGTTATTATAAGTGTCTGACATTATGGAAAGAGTCTCACTCAAGGAGAAGTGTTGTTCTGAAATCTGGTGAGGTGACGTGTTGCCGGAAGACGACGGTGGAATAGTGGAATACATCCACGGTGGAAATCTGAGTGCCAGCCGTGCAGAGTTTGTTGTGTTGGAGTACAGAAAGCGTAGCTTAGTATTATATAAAAGATTTTCAGTGTCATATGGAATATGTAGATGATTTTGACAATGTGGACGAGGTCTTTGAATTCGATGGCCCCCCGTATTTATTTGTGCCAGAGTATACGGATATTCAGATGTCACAATGAGACTTCTCCTCGAGCGGGACAAGCCAAAGGTAAGGAAAATGTTTTATTTCTCTGTAGGGTCTTTTCCATAATGTTGCTAGACACTTATAATAACAATCTCAGCCTGTCAGTGGCAAAAACAAGCACTTTTAGTGTACATAACGTTACACTGACGCTGTTCACTTGCCCTTCTCAGCTCGTTTCACAGCTCCCTATAACAGCGTAATCCATCAATACTGGACCAATTTCAAAAATTGTTGTCCCCATTAGTCCCCAAAAACATGGGCAATCAGGATTGGTTGAAAAATACTTAAGTTATCCTTTAAATAAAATGTCACAAATAATTCTCAAGTCAGTCATACCTACTGTATTCCACTTCCTAATATTGAATTAATTATAAATAAATAAATAAGATGTTTTTATAAAATAAAATACAAATCTGGGAATCGTTATGTAATTTTAAAAATGCTGTCAATACTTGGTTTGTTTATGGAAAGTTTTGAATTTCAAATGTGAATCTTCGAGGCTTATTCACTGTGACTACTGTATACTGTAGGCTACTTGCTTGAGCAACCTCTATGTTAAGTAATTGTCTAGCTAGCTCATTGCACTGCCATTTTACTGAATTTATTTCATTAGCAACTAATAGAAGGTGCTTGGAGACAAAAATACAGCATTATTAAGTATTTTACACAATCAACTGAACCCCACAAGTCTAATAGAGATCTTAAACAGATCCAGATTAAGGTGAATACCAGGCTAACTGTAGTTCTGTGAGCCTTGCTCCAGCTTCCCACTCTTGGTGTGTTTTGTCTGGGTCAGACTGACCTCCTGGTGGCTGAGGTTGAAGGGCTCCTTGCCCCACTGCCGATGCAGCTCCAGGATGGCAATGAGGTCCCCGATGGCAGTGATGATGGGGAGGCACAGGACAGAGTGAACATGGATCCCTGAGTCCTGCCCTGTGCCGTCGGGGAAGCGCTCGTCCTGCAAAACACACAGATCAGTGAAGGTCATTATCACCTGAAAGTGCACACAGGAGTTTAGCAAAAGGAGGTCAGTGTAGCTGGTACATCAACTGATGGAGATGATGATGAAGACAAATCCTAACATTTGCCCCTCAGCAGAAAATTCAAAAGATTCAAATTGAAATTCAAAGTATATTTACATTTTCTTTTAAATTTTTAGCATGAAGGTGCATCAAACCAGAGGCCTGTACTATGAAGCCAGTTCAACATACCCAGGGTGTCTTTTCGTTATCTGGTTTAAATAACCCAAACAACAACGATCTCACTAAGCGCTCCTACGATGGTGGTTATCAACTCGGCAAGTCAACCCAGGGTTTCTCAATCTGGCTATAAGCGTGTTCACATAAAAGGGGCGGTGTTTGTAGCATATGACCAATTGCAAACACGAACAAGTCTACTGTCAGCAGAGCGGCACATTTTACAAAGGAAGAGCAAACTATAATATTAGACAAATACAAAGAAGTTAAAAACATAATCCAAGCTAAAAGTAAAACACAGCTGAAGCTGCCAAAGGCAGGAAGGACAGCTGGCAAAAGAAAAAATTGCTGATGTGTGAATGCGTAAATTAACAGACTTATTATATCAATGCCCCATCTAGAGCATGATAGATCTGACTATAATTATGTATTTCATTAAATTAATACGATGCTTATCGAATAGAATAGAAGAGTAGAAGAAGCTTCATTATTCCCATTGGGGATACTGTGGCATGTATGACAATTTAACCTTCTTTTAGCTGCGTCCCCGACCCCGGCAGTGTGAAACAGCAAATAAAAAATAAATACTGTATAAAAATGTAATTCAAAGCGGTAGGCACGCTTACCTTCATATCTAATAATCACCCACATCATTAAACTGTGTTGCTTTTAGCCTGGATTATGACTTCAACTTCTTTGTATTTGTGTAATATTATCTTACGATCCTGGCACCAAGCTCTGATTGGTCAGTAGGCGCTGCTCCGTAGCAGGTTAGGTGTTCAATATCAGTTACCATGGCGATCTCCCCCGGTAGTGAACCATTGTCGTAGGACTGAAAACCCAGGGTTAAACCTGAAGTTACCTCGCTAACACCAAATCCGGCTTCGTAGTACAGGCCTCAACATATAATGAAATTACATAGAGGGCATAAAGAGATCTGTAATCAAACATCACAGCTATGCAGTGAAATGTTAGATGGGTAAATCTGTTACTGGTTGTGAGAAAACAGCCTCACCCCCATGATGTCCTCTACTAGCAGTGTTTTGTGAGTCTTGGCAACATGAGCGGCAATGGTTGTCCCAAATGCGATGGGGCCGGAGGGGATGAGGCTTGGAGGGCCATCCTTGGCCCCCGTTGGAGTGAACAAACATAAACTCTAATGAGAAGCATAGATGAGAACAGAGAGGGAGACAGAAAGGGCGGGGGAAAAAAATGTCAATTACATGAACACAACTGCATTAGTGTATAAAAGCAAATGTCCTCTGCACCTACATTGTTGCAGTCTCCCAAGAAGTAAAGTGCAAATCCATCAGCTTTAGTTGCTGTAGAAATAAGAGACACACAGGTTAAATGTGCTTTAAATACAGCTGGACAGTTACAGGGACAACTGACATTAATGTATGTCCCTGTTACATTCTCTCATATAGATGTGTCCAACAATAAATGGCAGGTATACCCGAGAGGAAAAGTCTAATAAGGACATAACAGACCAGTTACAATCTAATAACAATCTATTAACAATGTCCTACATAACGACAAGGGCACTCTGACCGAGGGCTTCGACTGCCATCCAGTTCATCTCATTCCCAGTCCTCCTTTCACACTCATATATAGGTCATGTTATCATACAATGTGACAACAGGGAGACATCAGTGAATACACGGGTGATCAAGAAGTTAATGAGTGGTGTGGTTTGGGTGAAATGATCCTTTACACTCTAGTGTATTTATAAAATGCAACACATCAGACTTTGTGACTTTGAACTAAAATGCTAGGAAATTGAATCATCATCTAATCTTTATAAAGAATGTGTTTATTGCAGAAAATTATACTTGTTTGATCATATGATTCAATTTTCTAGTTTTCTAGACCCTTTAGTCACTAATTTGATTTTTGAATTTCCGAATATTTTTTACTGCTTATGTTTTTATTATTTTCATTGGAGCAGAATATCGGTGGAGTTCACCACAGCAGGCGATTCAAATGGTGTCAGAAAACTACATGCGGTAGTTGCTTTATGGCACCAGTGACATGACCTGAAGCTGAGGATCATGTCTACTTTTACCTGTTTTGATGATGTTGCCCAACTCATAGAGCAGGAGTTTGTTGTCTCCTCCAGTGTCCAGGCGCTGCACCATGTAGCTGTTGAGTTCGTACACCACACTCTGCATATTTGTGTCCTGGTACTGCTGGACACAAGACGGACAGATATTGCAACTCCACAGCTTTGCATAAACACTGAGATTGAATTTCAACATTCAGCAAGAGCTACGACAGAGAAAAAACGTGACAACAACCTGCAATCTGTACTGCACCCGGTCTAATGTTACTGCAGCAGAAAGCCACTAAATCAAATGGGAAGATTTATTTTTTTGAATGAAAGAGGATTATCTTCTTGCCATTCACAAAGACAGAACCATTCATCACAACATTACCCTCCACCCCACCCTTACGCTCCCCTTCACTGTTGCATTCTAGCCCAGGGATCCCCCCGCAGTCCCGAGAGGAGGCCACCGGAGCCCCACCGCTCTGATTAAAGCCCTGGCAAGCCTCAGCTTAAAAGTGTGGTTATGTAAGAGGCAGACCTCCTGCCTTGTGCGAGGCCAGAGAGCCGTTTATTTCTGCGCCTGCAGAGAGGGTGAGGGCAGGACGGCAGGGAGAGTGGCGTACTAGAAAGCCGCCCCCACGGGACGCCTTCTATCCTCCCACATCCTGTTTGCACAGACATATGGATGACGCACTGAGGGGTCGAGTGGCCCTCGTTTTTTTTTTTTCTCTGCGTGTGAAGTCCCTCTCCCCAGCTCCAGGGCCCTGCTGTGGGCACTGACACCCGGCCTCCTCGGGGCATGGTGGTGTGAAGATGAAAAAGGTGTGAACAGACGTATGTGGAGCACAGGGGATCTACTCTCTCCCATAACTTGCTGTCCCACACACGACATGACGAGTTTACAATGCAGCAAAAACATTCATGTTGTTTCTTATTATTCTTGTTAAGCATCTATTTGATGCTGCTGACCTGAATGCTCACAGAGCCTGGCCTTTTCTGGACAACTCCAATGTTAACATCACAAGCATCCCAACTGTGCCGCATCATACGGAAGAATGCACAGGTATGAATTTGTAAACTATTTTCATGCTTTTTATATGAGACAAAGTCACTGATCTAAAGAAAGTAAGCACAAGGACAAACAAAACTGTTGTTAAACAGCATAGTTTATCTGCACCTTAATGAAGCTTAGTGAAGGGGAATTTTGTCACGATTCCCTTAAGCCAATCATATCATTGCCGTCAAAGAGTGTTCTCCTCTCTGCTGTCGTTGTCATTTTAGTACGAACGGACACGGCCCTCCTCTACCTCATTCACCTGTAGTCTTCATCAGTGCCCAAGGTTCCTTCCACAGCCAACACTCTTCACCTCTTCACCACCACCACTACCAGTGTCTAGACTCCATTGGGGGAATATTCCTGTACTAACGTTGGCATCACTAACCCCCTTAATATGACTATGTCACGATGGGGTCTAATCGTCAAAGACTCTCCACAATAAATGTATTTGTTCACTCTAAATGAAGTCTCTCCTGATTGAAATTAAGTAAACCAGGAAACGTTTGCAGCTAGTGAGGAAGGACAGTATTGAGTTCTGTGAGTTCTTGAATTAGCTAAGCCATACTGTCCATTCTTGAATAAGAACTCAATTAGTCACTAAGGTTAGCTTTGGGATTTGGGGGGCATGGTATTAAAATAATAATATATCTACAGTGTGTGAGGCTACTGAGAGAAGCTTCATGTGCCAGGTCACATAAATATGTACTCATAATATTAAGCAAAGACCTACCCTGCTGACTTCTTTAGCTGATGTGTCATCTGTAAAGAGAAAAATCACAATGTTAAAAAATGACTTGAAACAAAATTAGATTCTATTTTTGGATCAGATCTGATTTTATTAACAGGTGAACGAAACATGAAGAATCAGGTGGTGTATAAACTTAGACTTTTTGCTGTGCCATTGTAGATGCCTAGTTAGTTCTGCAGGGTTTAATGATACGATAGCTTAAAGCTAGATGACGTAACTTTTGAAAGACAAGATAAAACAGTTTTCCTTCCACAAATGAAACATTAATTCATAAGCAATAAAATGCATCCTTGCAGTATTCAATATACTCAGGAATTTTGCCATTAATTTACTTGGTCTGGAATGACCATACAGTCTATGGGTTTGACCAGTAGCTTATGCTGGCTAATGTTAGCATACTTTAGATATTGATATTGATAGATTGCAGCCTAACTGAGTCCGTTCATAGATCTGATGACTCTTTGACCTGTTGTTACACCATGTTCTTATGTTCATTTACAATTAATTATCACTTGTGGCCATGTATGGAGTACGGAACCTACCAAGATAAAAAATAATTAAATAAATGACACGGTAAATAAATAAATTTGCCATTTAATGTACCCAAAAATATTAAAAAATAAATGTAGGCATTACTTAATTGATAAAATGCTATGTAAATTGATATTTCTGTTTTAATAAGCTTATTTATTTATTTACCTTTGTATTAATTCCTCTATCTATCTGATTTTCCATTTAATTCTCCCTTGTATTTATCATAGGCGAAAAGTTGACCCCATGACACACGTTGAATGACAGCCCACTCATTTGCATAAAGAAGCAGAAATGTATAAAGAAAAGAATACAGAAATAAATAAGTTTGGGGGAAAATGCAAAGGGAAAATCATGCAGTAATAAAAATATATAAATAAATGCATAAATAAATACATAAATATAATAATTAATAAATACATTTAAAAATAAATTAATAAATAATGCAAAATTAAATAAATAAATAAAAGGGAAAATTAAATACAAGAGTATATAGATAGGGGAATTAAGACAAGTTAAGTTAAATGAATAAAGAAGCAATTTAAAACAGAAATATCAATTTATGTCACATTTTATCAATTAATTAATGTCTACATTTATTTTGGATATTATTTTTTGGTACATTTAATGCCATATTTATTTATTCATCGAGTCATTAATTTAATTATTTTTATTTTGGCAGGTTACGTCCTCCATACCACAGTGGCTGTTGTTTGGCACGCACATACTATGGTTGTGCGTAAGTTAGTTTAGTTGACGTTAGTGAACAGGATTTGATATAAGTGTTGTGCCAATGTGCCACTGAGCAAAATACTTCATTAAATGGTTAAATGGCAGAAGGTAAATCTGTGCAACTATGCAAATGTAGAGGCAGTCATTGCTGAAAAAGGGCACACATGCACCATCAACTTTATCTGCATTAAAAAGCTGAAAAGCAACACAGAAATCTGGCTCAGCTGTTTGAATGTTGGGTGGATACTCTGCAGTAAGACACAACACCACAAGCAGCAAGTAAGCGAAACCATATGTTGTCCTCACAACAGTAGTCAGGTGAATGGTACACGAGGACATGCAAAAAAAAGATGCAGTATATAAAGCATTACTGTAGGACTACATTATGTATAAATTATGTATGAATATATTTACTTTTGATGCAGGGAGACATAGCTTTAAATTATGTTCCTTTTAAAACAGAATTAAGAGACGTGTTAATCTAACTTGACAAGTGCAAAATGTTGTGGCCTCGAGTGCAAATTCCTGGTGTGATTTCAGGCTGTTGGAGAGACAGTAGACATATGAGTATTTTCTTTGGACACTAAAGTATGTGATAATAATGAAAGATTCAGCCAAACATAACAGTTTCTGGACTTATAGTCTCGGCGTGCTACGTGGGATGAAAATAAAACCATTCACACCGCCACAAGCGGTTCTTCATTACACAAGGGGTCATCAACAGCATATGAGAACAGTAACTGCTCTGATCTCTTTGGTAACGTTTCATGTGATCAAACCATGCAAAAAGCTGGGCTGACTGAGGTGCTGACTCGAGCTGGTCCTCTTTTGAAACGAACATGTGAAGAAAGAAATTACAGCCAGCTACATTGTTTGTTGTTTTAAACATTCCTCCACTATGCTATGAGTTTCCTAACTTAGCCATGAGAGCTATTTTAGAGTGATCCCCTGGCCGGGCGTGACGTCAATCAGAGGACAGAGAGCTGCACTTGAAAAAGACTTCAAACCCCTTTGAAAAAAGGAGAAATACAGGCTGAATCTTTTTTTATAATGACTGTTGAGGCCAAGAGTATTTGGACATGAAGTCCTGTGAAGGACAAATTTTACAAATACAGTGTGCCTATTACCTGTTAGAGAGTAGTCTACATTTTCATATACTACTAGAGAGTGGCCTAATACCACCTGTGTTAACACTATGATAGTCATTGATGTTGCTAAAAATGAGAGAAAACAACCTAATCATACTCTACCCTTAATTCAATACATGAAATGAATGATGCCATGTATAGTGACTATGAATAACAGACAAATTACAGTAGCCACACTTTGCTCCCTTTAATCGCTTTTCTTTGATGTATCAATTTGATGTTGTGTAGTGTACACAGTACAGATGTAATGTGGTATATGATGTGTACATGGTGTAGGCTCGTATGTACAGTATAGTGTTGAATGATATGCGAGATAGTGAATGTGAGCATGAATGGTTGTTTGTCTCTATGGATCAGCTGGGTGTAGGGTGTACCCTGCCTTCGCCCAAAGTCAGCTGGGATCGGCTCCAGCCCCCACCTCCCGCGACCCTGAATAGGATAAGCAGTTACAGATAATGGATGGATGGATATGTGAGTATAGAGGACTGTGTAAATAACCCTGATTGAAATATAAAGATGAAAAAACTACCAGGAAATTCACTCCTTAATTGGATTTTTACCAGATTACTTAACTTATAGTATACAGTAGAGTGCCTCAGTGTCTGTGGTGTTTGATAGCAACATGTGCAGATACCTGGGTAACTGCAAGCTATGAGCGGCATTAAACTGTTTTTTTCCCCCCTCCGTGACCTCAACTCTCAGCTCTCAGACCCCCCCTCACCTACTCGGCTGTCAAAAGAACAACCACCTCTCTCCTTGCCCAAAAGAGGATTGCACACTGGTGAGGAGGAGGGCGGGAGGATTTGTCAGGACTGACAGTTCAAAACCAAATGCAAGCAGACAAAAACACAAACACCCAGGTCGACAGGTGATGCAGCTGCAGAAACTGCAAACATATAAGATGTTGTGTAACTATAGTGTTACCCACGATAAATTAATTTTAAGTAACAGAAGTGCAGTTCTTGTTGGGTGATGTTGACCCTTGTATGTTGTAAAGCGCGGAGGATTTCACCGCCCTGCCTGTTGATATAGGCTGCCATAATGCGGTTGTTGATTCTCACCAACATATCATTGCCACTTAAAGGGACAGTGTGTAGGATTTGGTGGCATCTAGTGGTGTGGTTGCAGATTGCAACCAACTGAGTACCCCTTCGCTCACTCCCCCCTTTCCAAAACTGAGGTAACGTGAGCTGCCGAGTGAAAAACCATGGTAACACCGTTCGCCTCGCTCAGAGGACATCCTTACCATAATAACACTACTTTAGGAGCAACGGAAGTCAGACGGTGGCTGGCGTTACCACGATTCTGCGATCTGTGGATCACGTTACCGCAGTTTCACAAGCTTGTCGGAGCACTATGGTAGCTTTCAGGTAACGTAAAAACGTAAAAGTCTCTCTCTAGAGCCAGCGTTTGGTTTGTCCGTTCTGGGCTACTGTAGAAACATGGCGGAGCAACATGGTGAACTCCTTGGAGAGGACCTGCTCCCTATGTAGATATAAACGGCTCATTCTAAGCTAACGAAAACACAGCAATTCTTAGTTTCAGGTGATTACACACTAATGAAAACATAGTTATGAAAATTATATTCCATCTCTCCTAATATATCCCCTGAAATGTTTCACACTGTAACAATATTCTAAGGTGTTGCACTGCCAGTGACTCCAGCAACAATGATACAGCACATCATATCAGCAAAATAGTATGGTGATCTTAAAAATAAAATTAGGTTGTGCAAGTGAATGATTCCACGAAGACGCTACAAAATCAGTCTGCTATAATGCACAAGAGTGGAACACAATCCATTGCATTGTACATCAGTTTAATTGTGTTATATATTTGATTTTGCATTAATTTTGCAAAAATCAGATATTGGAAAAATATTATTAGCAATATTTCAATCATATCACTCAGTCCTTTCCCATTCCCAGAGGTATTCCTGCTGCCAGGGTGTGTGGGTTCCCCCCAGTACTCAAAGTCCCTCCTGGAGGAATGATTCACCAGCCACTCTTTGTGGTGGTGCAGGTACAATTACAGTCTGGCAAACCACCTCTGCTGGCATCTCATGTGTTGCAGTCCCAGTGGAACCACAGGGTGAGCACTGTGTCCGCACACTGAAAATATAGGAGCCAAAAAGTAACAGGAAGCGGTTGTACTCGCAGGCTATACACCCGGTAAGGTGAAATGCAGAATCGTCCTGTACCTGGGAACCACAGAGATATGAAAGCAAGTGCCCTTTAAATCTGTTGTGCTAAACCAGTTGCCTGGTTGGACCAGTTCCAGCAGTTTCTTTATGCTGCATGGCTTACATATTCCTGGTTTTCCTAGAAACCAGAAAATAGCTTGAATGTACTGTGATGTATGTATGGCTATGCTCTTGTTTCTTGCTGAAGAAAAGTGGGTGAGAAAATGTGTGTGGACTGTTCTGTTTTGTACGGCCAGCACATATAACATAAAATAGGCTCCAAATATATAAAACTGACAATTTGCCTGTCCAGTTTTGCAACAATAACACATTTGTTTCATCAGGTGTGTGTCTGGGGATTCACCCTAATGATACAGCTACCCCCTAGGGCTGAGAAAGAAGGTATGTGTACGCGTGTGTGCAAGTCTGTGTGTTTTATCACCATACCATGTGGTCAGTCATCAGAGCAGGGACAGAGACCAGTAGCCTGTTCTAATGCCAGCCCATATTTTCAGGGACCTGCTGTTGCTTTGAGTAAACACAGGACGTTCTTAGAAAACATACTGCCAGCTCACTAAGCAGTGAACACTAAACACATCTGAGGCTGAACAGACCTCTTCTAGTAGCTTCATCACTCCATTCAAACTTTTCCTGAACCTGAACAACCTCAGTCTAAGTGTTTGTCAGGTGTGCAGCGCTGGGATCAGTTGTGGATATTTGCTACTCTGCCTTGTAAAGCAATGCTTAGTTGGTAAGGTTGCTTTTGTTGATAAGGTCAACACATACTGTACTGTACTGTACGTCCTGATTCTGTTTTGTTGCCTACAATCCTACATAAAATGTTAAGAGTAACAACATTAACATATTTTGTTAACAGCATGAGAGCGGCGGCATGGTTACTATAGTTAATCACAAATCATAATTTGATATTTTTGTGCATACTATTAAGGTTTTTTGTTAACAACAAGTTTGTTATGTTTCTAGTAGTAGGATAGTAGGATATCGGGCCGATACTGACTCTAATAGCTGGATCGGGTATCGGTGACAAGGGAAAGTTAGTAAACAATGTTTAAGTCAAGCCAGATGTTGCCTTACACATAAAAGAATGATCCCAGTCACTTCCACACAGTGAGGCATACAGCTTATTAATTAAACACTGGTATCGGATAGGTACTCGGTATCAGCCAATACCCAAAGCCAAAGACTGAAAAAGTTGGATCGGTGCATCCCTAGTTTCTAGTTTCACAAAAAGACCTGTTGTGGTACATTAGTTGTTCTCAAATAATTTGCACATATTGATTTCATGGTGAAAGCTTTTGCGTCAGTGTGGGACATTTAGTGCAGCAGACCAAAAACAAACAAACACAGCACCCCCATTAGCTGCTGCAAACTTCTGTGAACCAATAAAATCATCATTCTGCAACAAGGAGTCAATCAGACAGTTTATACATATACAAGCGCTATATAAGTCCAAGTCCATACATCCAGGACAGAAAAAAATGCAGATTCAAACTGTCACAAAGAATTGTAGAATATTTTGAACAGATAAATGCTCTGTCATCTCTTAGCAAATTGCTTGATCAGATGTCAGTCTGACACGTTGTTTCTACTGCAAATCACTTTGTACATCAGACTAAAATGTCCTAATCTCAACAAAGCATAGCATACAGAGACAAATTCAACTTGGGTTAATAGTCTACTGATAATTTAATCAAACGATTAGATGAAAACATCCACTGCTGCGGCCGAGTTGTGGAGTAGTATCTGCTACATCGCAGTGGTGTGATGTGGTTGTAAGAAAGAAAACAAGATCTACTGCTGTTACGTTGATAAATACTTGATAGTTTGATAAATTCAAATTTGAAATCTTTTAAGGTGCAAAAACAACAATTACTGAAATATAATGGTTAATCTGATTAATTATAATTGATACCGTGATCATGCAGCCTTCTCGTCTTTCTGATAATTTCTGGAAACCACATCTCAAAGAGGAGAGACATCTAACTTAACTCTGCACCTTAATTCAAGTACATACACACCAACACATAAAGCCTGCAGTACACAAGCAAGCACAAAGGTCTCTGGTGAACTGTTTGATGAGACAAGGTGAGAAATGATTTGGAGCAGCACCCAGAACAGCAGCCCTGGGCTGAGGCCTTTCACTGGGGAAAAATCCCTCAGTCAGCTAGGTCTAATGTGCACGATACTCGATGGGCGCTGTATTGATCTGCCGCCACAGATACACAGCCTCCCACAGGACTGTCAGCTAGCAGTGACTCAGCGGTCAATGTGTGTCGACCTAGTGGCCGTCCTGCATCAACCTGCTCCAAAAACAGCAGTTTTCTTCATCCTCCCTTTATCACACTACAAGGCCAGACACTCACTCACACGTCTTCCACAAAGTTCTCCATTACTAATCAGACAGGCGGTCCGACATGTCAGGGATGTACAGCTTTTGAATGATTTTCTGATCATGAATACTGACACATTTTGTTCAGATCGGTGCCGAACTGATTCGTCGATTTATCTACAGAAACAATCAATAATTGATTAATCACTTATGTTATTTGTCAACCAAAAATTCCAAATATCTTCTGTTTGCAGCCTCTCAAATGTGAGTGTGTGTTCCTTTTCCCTGTTTTATATAATAAAAAATTAGGAATTAAATTGAATATCTTAAGGATTTGGGCTGTTTGGACAAAACCAGTCATGCTGGGCTCTGGAAACATGAAATGGTTATTATTCACATTTTATTAATCAAATGATTGATCAAAAGAACATAAATCAGCAATGAAAAAATTGTTAGTTGCAGTCATAGTTCAGATATAAGTTCAGATATATCTGGGGGAGTAAACAGGTTTTTGAACGCAGTGAAAAATTCGTTTTTGAAAGGCTAAACTCCAACAAATACGGATTGAAATGGAATATTTTGTTAGATAAAAACATGTTGTGAATTCTATAAATGATTACATCTATCTTTTTTCAATAAATTGTAATTGACTGTTGGACTGAGGACTGCAACAATTAATGTTACGAGACGATCGAGAGCTGAGCGCCACGTCACTCGCTATGTGTGTGTGTTTGAGAGAGATAGAGGGAAGAGAAGATGGACGGTAATAAAACTTTTATAATATTTATTACAGCCCACCTTAAGAGGCGGAGCCGGAGTTGCAGGATACAGCAAGTTGGCTCCCGTTTCTTGAGCTCACTTGAGCAGTGCGGAGCGGAGCGGAGGAGTTGTAGCATTTATTCACCGACAAATAAACTGTACACACACTGCTACGTGCACAGCTATAACGCCACCAACAACCCCACACACCGCCGCCACACGCACGCGGTCTGTCGGACACTCGTTCAAATTTTGCCGCGCTGACAGACAATGTGTGTGGCGGCGGCGAGCACGAAGCCACCGGTAATGCTACAGCTGCTAACGTAGCACAAATACACACACTGTTTTTCAGACACTCGCTAAAGTTACGCCGGCCAGACACACAGCTGACAACCTGCTAAACTAAACTAAATGTGCGGTGGAGACTTTTACTGGGAAAGTTGCTGCATGTCCGCGACACTACTTGCAGCACCGTGGCTGCTACAGTAACTCTCCCGGACGGGTGAACTGGGGACTCAGCTGTCTGTTGTGCTCATACACTACAGCTGGCGCACCACTGAATGCGAGGTACTAATCTTGTCAGTTAACGGTTTATAATCGGTTAACGAGGGTTGGTTATCGGTTAAGAACATTTTTCAAAATTAGCATCCCTATTTCAGAGGCATTGAAAATACGATTTGGTTATTACCTCCACCAAGGCCGAAGTCATAGGAAGGAGGTAATGTTTTCACCGGCGTTGGTTTGTTGGTTTGTTTGTTGTTCTGTCCGTTTGGAGGATTACTCCAAAAGTCAGAGATGGATTTGAATGAAATTTTTTGGAGGGGTGGGGTGTGGCACAATGAACAATTCATTAGATTTTGGTGGCGATCCGGATCATGATCCGGCTTCGGGAATTTTTTTTAATAACTCCGCTCAGCCTGTGCATTAACACCACAGGCTTTAAGACATGCGCAGTGTAACTGATGACGCGTTCATGAAACCTGCCTTGGTGGAGGTCTGCGCTCTCCGAGTGGACTTCTAGTTGAAAAATGTGATTAATGATTTCAAATCGCACTTATATACAATGTTTAAACTTATAGATTATATTTTGATTTATTTTGACAGTTTTCTGAGTGTTTTCTTACTTTTAGACTAGTCTAAGTTTAAACTTCTGTGTAAATGTCAGGGAAATTAGTCGTTCATCATCCCTAACATAGACACTGTGTGTCTGTGTGGGAGCATCGCAGAAGGCACAGATGAGTAACGAGGGGTCTCTGGATGGGAGCAGCAGACGCTTTGGGATTTATTAATTACCCCATGACAGTGTGTGGTGTGAAGTAAACATTGCCAGTGGGACATTGGTCAAGAGAGGTGTGATGGTCAAATGACATCAGTGGGGATTCTGGGAAATTGTGTTCTGCTCACTGTGTTCAGTAACAGGCTGCTGTAAGAGCGATCTGCTCTGTAACACTGTGACAAACCAACATCTGCCTTGAAAGCCTAATTTTTATACATAAACACAACTGTATCAAGCAATATAGCAACAAACAATTATACAAAAAACTAAATTGTAATTCAGTTATTATGACGAGGCACTTTTGTAATATTCCCACACAGCAGATTCAACGCAATAACAAGTGTGCAAATGTGAAGGCTTTTTCTGGAATCATAGGCACAACCTCTGCACAGACACACACTCACACACTCTTGCGTGTACAAACAAACTGATTTATGTAATCCAATGTAGCCCATCACATGATAAGTGAGAACGGGACTGGCTGCAGGGACTGCTTCCTGGAAGCAGCGGTTATCTCAGTGAGGATCACATGATGACAGGTCCTACTGCTGCTGCACTCAAAAAGAATATCAGATCAATCTGATCTCTTAAAAAGTGTCACTTCAAAAAATGGACATAGAAATGCATCTTTAGAATAAATGAGCTACTTCTATCAGTACAAATATATACAGGAGAGGTCCAGCTCCTTTAAAACAAGCGGATAAATGTGTCAAATTAATCTACAAGTCAGATTCCTGCCATTTCTGATGAACCAGAAATTATACAGTGCTTGTCATTTTGAGTGGATACAGCCACTGAGAGGCTTCCAAGCAGTACCTAGTGTCCGCTAACAGTGATCTAACAGAGGACTTGTGCAGTGATATTACTGATGTGATGTAAAGATCCACCCAGAGAGAGACATGTAACAAGGGCTGTCCTAGACAAAATAAATTCTTAGTCGACTAACACTCAAACGATTTCGTTGACTAATCGATTAGTTGATTTAATCGACAGATCTGTGAAACTGAGAATCACACAGAAGCACCACTTTAAATGATGAATGTGCTCATAAGTTTCTTGGAAATAAGTCATTCAGCATGAAAAAAACAACTACTCAACTAAGGAAATCTTAGTTGACGAAGACCAAAACGACTAGGGCTGCAACTCACGATTATTTTCATTGTCGATTAATCTGTTGATTATTTTCACGATTAATCGTTTAGTTGTTTGGTCTATAAAATGTCAGAATATGGTGAAAATGTCTATCAGTGTTTCCCAAAGTCCAAGATGATGTCACATTTGAGAAGCTGGAATCAGAGAATATTTACTTTTTTTTCTCAAAAGATTACTCCAACCGATGAATCAATTATCGAAATAGTTGCCGATTAATTTAATAGTTGACAACTAATCGATTAATCGTTACAGCTCTATAATAGGGGACAGCTCTACATGCAACATAATGAGAGAGCTGTCGGGCTGATTGCTGATGTTTTCACTCCGAGTCTGCTCGCCTCTCGTACGACTCAAGAGCCCAACTGCCCAGAGCTAGTGGCTAAATATTGCGCCTGCATTTTGTCAAGTAGTCTAACAACTTGGTTAAGACCAACTCAGCAACCCCAGTGTGAGTCTGGGGTGTTCAAGACAGAATAAATATACAAAGTCATTTTAACTGCATGGTGCAAAACTGCACTCAACACCAAGTCAACATAAAATTTAGTAAGGAAATGCATTCAACATGTTTGTTAGACCTAAAGGATACAAACATTGCTTTTTAGTGAGAAACACTGAATATACTGTAACCTTGTTTGTTTAGAAGAAAAATCCACAGGAAAGGAGTACTCCACCAATTTTAACATGGCACTCTTTTAACATTGTCGGACACAAAATGGAAAGTTTATCAGAAAAAAAAAGATAAAAATTGATGAAGCGTAACCAGAGATATCGTCTTTTTTATTCCATGCATTCTTCTTCCTTGTCAAAACCTGGCGCCTACATTACCCACAATGCAACTCAACCGCCGCCTATTAGCTAGTTGGTGCTAATATAGCCTCGAGCTGCAAGTCTCATGCAGAGATGAGGAGCAGGCAAGCTCACTTCTTTCCAACTCCACACCCCCAGATTTTTCAAATTTGTAGTCTTCAGACCCAATCGATGCTGACTCAAGTGACATCATTTGAGGCAATTTATCAGACTTCACACAGCTACAAAAGGCTTTCTTCACATATGCAGTCATATGTGTAAAATCAGCACTGAACACTGCATTCAAACAAACTGACACTAAAGCTGCATATGAGTGTAAAGAGACGAAAACAGCATTTACTTTAGCGTTTTCAACAATGTGGATCACAAAATCAATTTCCAAATAAAAGCTGGCGAAGTTGTCAGTCAACTTAGATGATAGAGAGAATCAAAAAACTAATCTTACACAATTAAAATCAAAGAAATAGGGGCAGCCTGGTGGTCTCCATCGTTATCTCTCTCCTCATTCACAGTCATCTCTCTGCTGTCTACTATCCAATAAATGCAAAAAATGACAACATGTATTCAAAACCATAAAAGCTTTGAGAAATATCTACTGTATGTCATGTTGTTTTACATATTAGGATTAATATGGTCTCCGTCAGCCTTTCACTGACAGGGTTTCTTTGAGTGCTAAAGTCTAGATGCTGATAGCAGAGCAGCATATTGCATAGCGACTTGTGACCTACATTAATCAGAAAGTAATGGCAGCCTACTTAATGAGAACTGGAGGTAGTTGGTCAAATTTGGCAAATGGCAAAGCTTAACAAATGTCTGCATTTCAACATGGGAAACACTGCAGTTCATCCCTGATATTCTCTCTGTCACTGCATAAGAAATGTTGTGATAGCTAAAACTGTGTCCTCATCCAACACATTGAGGTGGGCAACCACTTTACCAGGAGCTCTACACCTGATAGTGTGTACCTGTTTGCATTACTGTCAGACACACTTTCCAACGCATTTCATTGCACTCTAGACAGTCAACTGTTAAATCTGAAACTTGCTTGAAACATGTAATCCATCATAATGAACATCACATCTGCTTTTGTTTTTGTTTTTTTGTCAAAAATATGTTATGGCTGAGTGGTAATGCAGTTCAGACTTTTCAAATCAATCAGCACTTGTGAGTTTCTGCGCACTGATAACTTTAACGTTGTTCACTGCGACTGTATTGATTTTTTTAAATTAATAGTTTACATGCAAAGATTAACTCAGTCATTACTTTATTTCATTTGCAAAGAGATGCTCCCTCTCAAAGTAGTGCTATGATGTTGGATGTTACAGGGACTGTGATAAATGCAGATGTTCTGATTGCATAAAAAAGCTAACTTTTTTTACTCAAATTGTATGCATATGATGGTGCGTTCTTTATACTATGACAGTTTTCCTAAAATTAGATTTAAAAAATTGCAATTATATCGCCTAGCTTACAGTATCGCAATATATTGTATCCTGCATAAAAACAGTCAGCTGTCATGTTAAGTATGTGTAATTTGTAGTAAACAAAATGGTTTACATGGTCCTTTAAATTCTTCAGTCTTCGTAAAGCATGGGAAAACTTGACCTTTGCACTGAGGGAATTTAGTTTTATGACTCACATTATAACTGAAAACTGATGAAATACACAAACAATATAAGCCAAAAGTCTTTCTCATGTCGGCTCTGTGGTGAAGTTTTGTGAATCAGTGTTCTGCTTTGCATGGGCTTCACCTGCTCTGACCTGAAATATGTGGGTTAAATTAGTTCCTAGTTGGCGCCAGCAGGAATGATTAACATGAGGGCCTCTATTTTGTACCTGTCAACCTAAACACACACACACACACACATACTGTATACAGGAAACTATTTCAAATGCAGGCTCAGACTTGCGAAATCGACGTCCCTGCATGGCAGCAATGAACGCAATGTCTGCAGACCTCATGTAGAAAGCAGCTCCAAAATGTGACAAATCCATCCTCCGCCAGTTTCCCCATTTCACTTCAACACACCCACACCCTGAGCCA
>CAKAKR010058588.1:37188-63353 GCA_916700685.1 Adelosebastes latens
CCCCCCCCCCCGCACCACCACCACCACCTCCACCACCGCCATCCCTACCCCTCCCCTGGGCCCCCTTCAGCCGGCTGCATGTCTCTGGAGGTCGCCTCTGACGTCAGCAGCTCGACTGGGCAGAGTGCCAGCCCTGTGGGCCCTTGATGGATGCGGTTGGTCTGAGAAACAGTCTGCTGTGTGTGGAGCGCACGGAACAGACTCAACTCGGCCCGCTCAAACACATCTAATGACCCGTAAACACCCGACAGGCCCGTTGCCTCTCCCTCTCTTCTGTCTATCACACACACACACTGACGATTAAAGGAGACACATGTGAAGATGAGTGATTTGTACTGCAAACGGCCGGGATAATAAATACAACCCGCAGAGGCACACTCTGGGTCTTTAAGAGAAAAGGTTTTATTCAGCGCAATAAAAGCAAATGACGGACGTGGCTGCAGCCTGTATTTGTGGTTGACTAGTCGGGAACGCATGTGGGATTATGTGTGCTAAAAAGTACAAACATTTAACCAAATCAAAATATCACAGAAATTACAACTGTGCGTCAATATCCTGGAATCCGCTGATCCAATCATTATGTCACAGCGATCCAGAGAGCTTCAGCATGTGTGTGTGTGTGTTTCCATGTTTGTCCCTGCTGTGTGTGTGCGTGTGTGTGGGAGTGGGTATACCTGCAGGCCTGCTGCCGGTCTTCCTCTTCAGCCATCTGTCCAACGTCTCTGCGCTCACACTCTCCAACACAAAGTCGTCCAGCATCTGCGGGTGCAGCGAGAGGTAGGCCTTCACTTTCTCATCCGTCAAGCCTGGAAAACACAGAAATAAAACTTATTTTAGCTCACGCACTGCACAGCCTAGAATAAGCAAAATGTGAAAATAAAAAAAATGTTGCACAAAATAATGCTAGAAAAGTATGGAGAAGAGAAACATAAAAGATATAAGAGGATGGAAACGTCATATGACACGCTGCCAAAGGAACCACAGTGATCCAGACAGACACCCAAACAAATGCACAGGCTAGAAACAGCCGAAGGTCGTCTCTTTCTCTTTACTGCGAGGTGAGAGCGGCAGCAGCAGCGCCTATGTTCCAGCTAAAGCTGTCAGATAGCCGGGTTAGCTCGCTTATGTTTACTGTAAAGCTGTGTCTCCAGGGATAGGAGCCCCCAACAGAGGCAGCAGGATAAAGGAGGACTCGATTGTGCTTAATAGGCAATTAGGTTCTTGAGAGCTCGCTAAGTGCTGCTGTTTACTGTCTTTGTTGTCAGGGAAAAAAGCCATTTGCCAGACCATCGTTGAGGGAAAGTTGTTTTTAATACACCCGCTGGCGTCTGAGAGGCCGTCATGATGCACTAGGAAACCATCATGTTTGGGTCACTCGCGCAAATGGAGTGTGTGTCTAAAACAAAGACCTGTAGCTGTCTAAATTCAGCAGTGAGACGTCATCGCCTCATGAGAGCGGGAACTCAACGCTGACACGAAATGCAACCGAAAGTAGTAATTCCTGGAGAAGAAAAACAAATCCTATGGCCGTGCCAAATTTACATTTTATGGTTATTGCACAGTAGTTATATCTGTTATCAGATAAGAGTAGTGAGCAGGCCGTTGTATTCAGACAGCCCTGATGGTTTTTATTTCACTTTCTCACAAAATGTGTTTTTATCAGCAGCATCTGTGTAGACTCCCTTCAAGTATGAATCACAGGAGGACAAGCAGCTGGAAGGCAGGTGTTCTGCTGTCAGACCATAGACTGTATAAGAAGTGGACGTAGCCACAGTGATGTCACCCACTGGTATGCCGTTTTGAGACGTTGAGTTCGACATTTTGGCCGTCACCATGTTGTTTTTTTGCGACCAGAAGTGACACGAGAGGGTGGAGCTAAGTACAACCAAATGCTTTCAGGCGACCAAAAAGGTTAGAATTAACTTTCATGAACTGAAAACACATTGTGAAAGTCAAGGAAGCCACGCCTAAAGCATACCCCGCTTTATGGTCTATTTGACTCAAAATGGGACCATAACTTACTAAATGAACATCATGCTGTATTGAAGAAGACTTGAAACTAGCGACTGAGACCATAAACTCATGTTTACAATGTTTACTGAGGTAATAAATCAAGTGAGTAGTAGGGTCATTTTCTCGTAGACTTCTATACAATCTGACTTATTTTTGCAACCAGAGGAGACGCCCCCTGCTGGCTATTAGAAAGAATGCAAGTTTAAGGTACTTCAGCATTGGCTTCACTTCTCAGACCCGTAGGTTGCCCACTGCATCAGACACACAAACATGCAAACACACTGCACGAAAATATTACAAAGTGGTGCGTCTATCTAAAATCCTGATATCAGGGTGGTGAATGGCTACAGACTTGGGGGCAACAGAACTGTACGTGGAGGGTGGCACTGTTGTGCCAGATGACAAAATAAAACCAGATGGCGGAGTGAGAAGCATCCACTTCAGCTGCAGGTAACTCTTGTACGTCTATAAAAAAAGTGTTAAAAACTTGCATTTGAGGAATAACTTTTAATTTGAATTTAATTTTAGAATCAAAGTGCTCCTGAGTCTGGTAAAGAGTCTGAGCAGCTACCCGCGACCTTTGATCTACTCTCGCAGAACAAATAATTTGATCTGCAGTTACGATGGATCATCTGCTCAGTGTGCGAGTGTGTGTGTAGGTCGAGCAGGCTTGTGGTTGCAGGCAAATAAGGCAAACAGAGGTGGGGGTAAGTTTGGGGGGTGGAGGACGCTGCGGTCTGACGCTGTCCAGACACGAGACACAGATCTTCAGGAGCGGAGCGCCTCACGGGACTCCTGGCCAGCTCTGACGCACATCGGCAGAATACGGCTTAATAAATCAGAGAAAGTTAAGGGGGTGGTGGATGGAGCTGCAGGGGACAGAGAGACACACAGAGGAGTAAAATGGGAGCGCTGCAAATACCCTTACGACTTTGTCCTATTTGAAACAAAGAAGGCACTGTGATTAGTGACACTAAAAAAATAAAAACACAAGGAGGCTGTATCATTTTATGAATACAGGTTTTGTGTTGAGAATTTATTTAGCTATCATATGTGTGGGCACAAGAACAGAAATAGTCAAATGTCCTATTACCATGGGGCAAAAACAAATTGCAGTGCTTAGAATTTTACAGTGGGCATATAACGGTTGCTAAAATGGTGTTCTGGGTACATCAAGGGAGTTGGTGAAACCTCAGGGCGCTTTCACAAGCTGTAGTCTGCTTGGCTAGTCCCAATCAGAGTAAAAATTATACATTTGGTTCGTTTTTTATTTAGTCTGGTTCGGTTTCACAGTGCACAAATTGAAGTGGACCAAATAGAAAATAATAATTTGCTGAGGGGCTTGTACGAAGAAGCAAATTTATCTTTTTCGTCTCAAGAGCTGCCACTTCTATGCAGGGAATCGTAGACTTTGACTCGGCACTGATCTACTGTGCGCACGAATCCCTTCTCCTCCAGTTTATCTCGAATGACTTCACAAACGTCACTATTTTTGTGGACATTATTTATCATATTCTGTATGTTCTCTTCAGTCCTGAGGTCAAGCAAACATCAGAGGTCAGTCCTCTCCCACTCTGTAACCTGTCGTTTACCTGTGTCCATCTCAGCTAATGCCCGTGCAGGCAGTCTGCGTTTTGGTTTGCTTGGAAACGGTCCGATACCACTTCTCGCAAGCGGTCTCGGACCGGTTGTTTTGTTCTGCACCAGCGTACGATTAGTGCATTCACAACTGTCCAAACAAACCGCACCAGAGTTCGATTAAAACGGACTAAATGTTGGCTTGTGAGAGCGCCCTTATTGGTAAAGAAAGAGCAAACCATGGCTCTCTAGAACAGCCACTGTTCATTTCTGACCCCTGACTCAACCCTTAACTTTTGCTTCAGCTGATGGACTTTTGAAAAGTACAATAATGTGGAATGAAAGCATGACCACATTTTAGTTTTTACTAACATTCATTTACTATCTGTCAGCAAATCAGTATCAGGCCAATAATTGCTTAAGGCTGGCCATAATCAATATTTTTGTTATCCGTTTGTTATATATCACATAAAATGACCGAAACCAACAAAGTTTTAGTCCATGCCCATTTGAATATATGCTTTCATTAAAATAAAAAAAATAAAATAAAAAGGCTAAATCATTTCCTAAAACAGCTGAACATTGTAGTTTTGATCATACAGGATTTAAACAGGAGTAAATACTGCATTTGTTGGGGGACTATTTTCAGCTGCGGATTAATACATATTTGGTGCTCTTGTGGTTATTTCAGGTAGCAAGACATTTGGTTGGATTTGTTCTTTTCACTGTATTTTCTGACAATATGAAAAATCACCAGACATATCCTACTAAATCATGTTATGATGATCCAATGTAATACAATATCAAGATGATGCATTAACGGAAGCATGTGCATATGACAGGAAAGCCTTCGAGGGTCGACTTCCTCTTGAACAAATGTAAGAGCAAAGCAGTTTGAAAATCAGTGTTACATATTTTCAACAATTTCTTGAAAGGATTTAAACACACTTTTAAACAGTGTAATATTCATATAAATCGGTACAGATACTGATAAAGCTGTGTCTGCATCTGCTCTACACATCACAGTTAGTTCAGGTGGCAACTAGAAACATTAAGTATTTATCTGTATCAGTTTAGAAGAAGAAGAAATCCCTGGTTATTGGAAAGTCAAAGAATGACCGGTTGACCCACTATATTGCAGCATGATGGTGATCGATGGCACTTTTTGTCCTGCTAAAATCCTGCGTCTTTCTGACGACCTTACAGATTTCCCCTCTGATTCCTTTCTGAAGTCTTTCGAGCCACAGCTCAACCTAATGTGACCGCAGTGACACTCAGAGCTGTGGGATATGCGTCAGTGTCCTGGGCCTGCGACTACGACGGCTAATCAAAGGTGCAGCCAGATCTGTCCCACATGCTGTGGTCCAGAATGGACTGGGAACCACATGTGCTCACTCAATCAGGAGAGAGAGAGAGACTGCTGTGGTAGAAGAAGCAAACGCTTGGTCACTGGTTTGACCAGAGTGTTTTTTTCTTTTACCTCAGAAAAATGTTCCTTCCCTCTGGGGCCAACGCTGCTGAAGACAATGGCGTCATCGAGATAAGATAACACAATGTCTGACACGCTGAACATAAACAAAAAAAATCCCCATCATCTAACAGGCTCATTTTAGATTCATTCCATTTTCAAATTTTCCGAAAGCTTGAGCCAATCCATGAACTAACTTTCTGTTTTGTCTTCCCATGTTTACATCGTTAAATTGTCTCTATACTGTAGGCCGTGCAAAGGCTGCAGCAGGGGATAAACGCCATTTACTTAAAATGATTAAGATTACGCTTAAACAGTGGTGGAAGAGGTATTCAGATCCTGTACTTAAGTATTAATGTAAAAATACACACAAATAAAAGTCTTGCATTCAAATCCTAGTGAAGTAAAAGGTACAAAAGTAGTATCAACAAAATGTACTAAAAGCAGCAAAAGTAAAAGTACTCTCTAGAAAAAAAGTCCCCTGTGACATGTGATGTATTATAATATATATTTTTGATTGTTAATACAGATACATTGATGACTAAGTAGCATTTTACTGTTGTTGCTAGTGGAAATGGAGCTAGTTTATGTACTTTATATTCAGTAGTTTAGTCCAGTGGTTCCCAACCTAGGGGTCAGGATCCCTCCAAAGGTCTAGAGATAAATCTGGAAGGTTACAAGATGATTAATAGGGTAGGAAAGAAAGTTTTGCTTTACAAATTTTTGTATTCATAATTTGGACGTTTCTCTAAATTTTTTTGGTGAAAAATTAGGCCTTGAATGGCTATTAAAATGAAAACATCTGTCACAAGCTAAAAAGGTTGGGAACCACCGGTTTTTCTTTCACAATGTGTTGTACTTTTTTTAATACACAATCTTTATTTGCTGTCAGATAAATGCAGTGGAGTAAAATGTACAATATCTCCCTCTGAAATGTAGTGGTGTAAAAGTATAGCATAAAGTAGAAATACTTGTGTTATGCAGAAGTAGCATAAAATTATACTTAAATACAGTACTTGAGTAAATGTACTTCCCACCTCTGTGCTTAATTTAGTCAAAATGAAGGCGCCCATTCAGACAAATGTATAGGCGGGAAGCAGATTGTTGCGCAGCATGTTTGTGAGCGGCTGAACCCAGTTGGCAGAGATTTTGGTGCCTGACTCAGACTTGGGCTTCCTGTGTAAAAACTGAAGCCTGAGTTCATGTTCAGTGAGCTATTGTTGCATAACACTTATCTTGACTACAGCACAGCACAGCGCAGCACACCACACCCTGGGACTGGGAAGGGAAGGCCAAACCAGTCACAGTCTGTCTGGGTCTCTGCACTCTCAGTGTGAACGGGGAATGTGTTTACAGCCAGCCCGGGCTGGGTATCTATATATTGTGTCTGCAACAGTTTGTGGTATTAATGTGGAATTTCAGGCATCAAGCATGGTCTGATTTCATATGGAAAAGTAAATTCTTGTAGAGATGCTGTAAACTGTAAGTAATTCATTCCATCCATATAATAAAATGTGTTTTCAATAAACATTCTTTCATGCTTTTCAGTAGTAAAGCAACTTTAAAGTATTGAAACAAGCATCAGCATTGAAATCTGATGCTGACTCAATTGCGGTGAGATGTCATATATGAGTCGCAACGAGTATGTATGATCTCTAACGAAAAGTTATTACTCATTTTTCGTGCGTTTTCCTACGAATGTCCAGCAACACGTGACACACGTGTCAATTTTCACTCCAGTCTTTTCAGAATAAACTTCAGTCTTCACAGGAAACAACTTGGTTAGGTTTAGACAACAGACTTAGGTTTAGGAAAAGATCATGGTTTGGGTTAAAATAACTCCAGAAGTGGCGTTACTTCAGTACGGACGTTACGTGACAAATAAATCAACGTTGACTTCTGGTTTCACACGGGGTACAAACACCAGTCTCCTGGGCGTACCCACCCATCCACCCCGACCTCCTCCCTACGTGGTATTTGTCATTCTTTATACTTCCTGGTTCATAATTACGTGGATTACATACAAATTGATTTCATGGGATACATACGAATTACAGTGCATTACTTTTCATAGGTATAGCTAGGAATGGTGTATGAAAACAGCCTGATGAGTCACAAGTCATACTAAAACAGATCAACATTTATCAATGACACACGAGAGGGAAAGCGTTAGAAAGAGTATTTCTGATGCTGCATCTCTTCATAGGAAGCTCCTTCAGAGAATAGGAAAAAAAATAAACTCCTGTGAAGCAAGGCCTTGTTTCTCTCTCTGTATCCATTTCACAATTTACATTTAGTTTGATTTAAACCTCTCTCATCACTTCAGTCTTCATCTGAGAGCTGAGGAACAGAGATGGCTGCGCTGGACATCCTCAACTGCTGATCAACTCCCTCTTTTACTTCTTTCTAACTTGATTCTATTTTAAATTATGAATTCCTCAATATAAGTGTCTGTGATGAGAGAAAAATCATCCACATATCACAAGGTATGCTCTGTAAATCCCATAAAGGTTGCACTGTAATTTAGGTGAATGTAACTTGATGAGGCGCAAACAGAAGCCTTAGCTTTCCACTGCAAAAAAAATTAATGCTCCGCCCACGATAGGTCCGTTTTTAAAGGGATAATCCGTCAAATTATTTTTTTGATTCATCAAATAAACATTTAGTCAATAAAATGGCTGTAAATAGTGGACGATTTTCAATCTCCAGTGGTTGAACTTCTGACCTTGTTGTAGTGATGCGCAAGTGTACACCAGGACACTGTGACATCAGTGGTGAGTGTGGTTACAGGTGGAACACTTCCTGGTGTTGAGTTACTCTTTAAACAGTTATGGTAATGGTGATCATATTTGTTGTCCACCGTCCAACAATTACCATGAATAAAATGGTTAGTTTGAGGTGTGAGGGTAGAGATGGTTAACTTTAGGGTCAGAGATGGCTTGGTAGGTGAAGCTTGTTGTGTGCAATAGGCACATTACACACCTTGGGGGCTGTTTAACTTCTCAGCTAATAGAAAATTGATGAGGCAGTTGGAAGGAAGGTGGATACTGTAGTCGAGATTGAGGTGTGACTTCATTTGACCTGAGCTGTTTTTTGGGTTACCAGTATTTTGTGCAGAAAAGGGATATAAATATGTACATTTGCAAGATTTACAGCAAGAATTAGACAAAAGTGCAATGTAAGGTTGCAAATTCCTGGAGGGACTGCCAAAGGAAAGTATTGCTTTAATTGAAACAATAAACTCACATATGCAGATAAAGGGACATTTTAAGAGCTGCTAAAAACAACAGCCAACTCCTCCTTATCTCCATCACTCATCTCTATTTCCCATGAAGCAGTCAGCCATCTGTGTGACGGCGCCTGAACAGAAGTGAACATGTGTCTTCAGCGCTCCTGTCAGGCGATGCCGGGCGGCGATGTCAACGGCAGAGGCCGACCCCGGCGGCGGCGCTGATGTTTAGCGAGCAAGATGTTCCTCCCCGGCAACACATGGATGAAAAATGCACACGAGAGAAAAAGGGAAAAGACCACTTCTCTTGAAGCGCACTCCTTCTGGCAGAGAGTCAAGGGCAAGCTGCCAAGGTACTACTTTTCACTTTCCTGACATGAGGCTGAGGCAGGAAAGGGGAGGGAGGGGAGGTGGAGTGCGTGCGTCAGCAGGTCCGCCTGGGACTCCCTTTGCCAGGAGGTGGGAAGAGCATGTGGTTCTTATCTTATCTCTGGGAGGCTGGAGCACAGCATCCAACACTGACATTCAGTGAGCGGCAAAGAGGAGAAAAAGATGAAAACGCTTTGACTCCTTTCCCACTGCTCACCTCACTTATTCATTGAGCTTGTGCCGCTGAACCTGGGTATGTACATATGCAGGTGAACACACACACACACACACACACACACACACACATATATATATATATATATATATATTCTCACACGCCCCACATTCCACAGCAACCAAGGGTGAGGTGACCGGTGCGGCTAAATCCATAGTCAGTCAGTGAAAAGGTGTCAAATTAAGAAAACGCTGTTTCACCCTGAACTTCAACTGCAGTCCGATCACTTCCAGAGACACGCCCCCGAATGGCGAAAACAAACACCGCTGCACAAACATGCAAGCTCACACCTCACACTCAAGAGAGAGAGAGAGAGAGAGAGGTGGAGATTTCCATGGAAATGTAATTTGCATTATTTCCACTTCCATGGTCCAGGTCATTAGACGTAAAGGGTAAGGGCTATAAATGGCAAACTGAGATGTAGATAAGGCATGTCCCTTGATCCACGGCCTAATAGTGTCGTCACAGGCAAGCAGCAACACTCTCTGACTGCAGTTACAGACACACAGTAGGTCAACCTTCACCTTCAACTCAACTCAAAACTTTCTTGTGCATTCCCTGAACGACAGCCAGTCGGTGGTCGATCACACAGCCTTAACAGAAAAGCTAGAGTTTACATCCCACCCTAACTGGTGGTTTGATGTAGCGCTGCCTCCATTCCCCCCCTAGAGCCACATCAGTGATAAGGGGTCATGTTCCCTCCGCTCCACATCTGGACTGATGCTGAACTCTGCAGCCGCTCTGCAGAGGGGCCAACAGGGACCCGGTAATGAGAACCACAGATCCGTGCATCTTCTCCAGCGCCCTGCTCTTTTATGAGCCTTGACACGAGGACAAGTTGTAAAGAAATCTACACGCATGTGGCCTTTTCCCATCCCCTCAGATACCAACCCACGACAAGCTGACGAGGGGTCAATGGACGCCCTGAGGAGAATGTCATCTGTTTCGCCACTCAGATCGTGCACTGTGCCCTGGCACCAATCCAGTCCTGCACAGATCTTGATATATTAAAAAAAAATGGGTTCAAACTGCATAACAAGCTAATTTTCTTTGGCTTGAATTTCCTGAGAGTTTAAATAAACACTCAAGACAAATCACAAAGAGAGACCGTTTAGCATCTGGAATTATTTAGCCATTCAAATTTCAATGAAGCTTTAATTTTCACATTAAATCATATTTTAACACTATATGTATATATTCAGTGACTGTGCCGAGAGGAGTCCTCGCAGTGAGAGAGAAGGCATGCGGTGGGGCAGGAAATGTCCAGCGTGAACACTTCCTGCCTGACAATGCAGCCTTCTTCACCGAGTTAAGCAATTCGTCGACAACCAATTGGGTTTGAAAATGCCTGAGAGATCACATTAGGGCTGACCCTGGCTGACCTCCGAATCTGACCACAGCTATCCACAAACAATGCAAATGCTTCTATATTTCCCCGCAACGTGAGGCTACAAACAGCTATTTATAATATCCCCAGGACTAACTCACTGCTTGGTTAGAATCACATGAGCAACCAGAAAGTGAATGAGCCAACACGTCGTCTTACAAACTGGAGTCTGTTGGACAGTCCAGCAACCAGAAAGGACAAACAATGACGAATTAACAGTTGCCAGGGAACAAAACAGAACTTTTGAACACAAAAAGTCTACGTGAACAGTGCTATAAAAACAGAAATATATGTGTGCGTTCATGTGTGAATAAAATGTAATCAAATTATTCTCTGATCCCAGACCAATCACAGGGAAACATGCAGTGAGAAGGCAAACAGTGTGTCAAATTAATCCTACATTTAATCTAGATTAATTGACAGCTGTACAGTGCAACATTTAATGTGAGCTATGATACTCACATAATGACAATTATAGCAAAAGTAGAAGCAGGCAGTCAATGTTGAACCTTTTCTCTGGTTAACATATTTGTGAACGACTTGTTTATAGTATTAAAAAACAGTATAAGACAGTTGAATATTCAGTCAGCCGCATCTACTGTTGTTTTGTGAGTGTGGAAGCTTTGTGAAATCTCAAATTCTTCTCCTTTTTTGGTCAGTCCGAGGGCGGGATACCTACATACTGTACCTCAATAATACATTCCACGACTGCAGTTTACTGCTATGTGTGTATTTTGGCGTCACTCAGTATCCCAGGCCCCAAACTGCTAACTTGTTATTACAGGGTTGCCACTAAAGGTCACTTGAGGTGCCACTTAAACAGCTGGAGCCACTGACGGAGTTATTCATGTGGGCATACAGACAGTGTAAGTTACGATCACAGAGATTATAAATGACAATAACTAACCTAAAGTAGAACTTCCCACAGCAATATTACAAAAATACAAAACCAGATAAAAGCACGTACATGTTAAAAAATATTAAGTAATAATAAGTATATCATGTCACCCGATGTATTTTATTTAGTTATTTTTCCCTTTTGTTTGTTTCTGTTTGTCTTGTCAAATTTCACCTGTTTTGTCTTGCTTAACTAAATAAAATTAAAATTAAAAATAAATAAATAAATAAAATAATAAGTATATTATATGTGAATATTTACTGAAAATTACAAATGCATTCACTAAACTTTCTGAATATTGTTCTTATGCAGGCACTAATCATTTCAATATATTTACTATTTTAATAAAAATAATAATAATAAAAACTGTGGATGGTACCTGCATCTGACAATAAGAAAATATCTAAAATTAAGCAAAAGTTTCAAGTTTCAAGTTTATTTGTCATATGCATTTAAAAGTACAGTGTACAGTGAAATGCAATGAAATGCATTTTACCCTGGCTCTCTCTCAGCCCTTAAAATCTATAAATAGTACACTAGATAATTAAATAAATAACAGCTGACATAAAAGCCATAATGATTTTTTGTAGGACACTAAACATTTATCAAAGCTATGGAATAAGAAACCTGTATAACTTATATGGATATATAACTAGCTTTAGAATATATATATATAGTATTATATATTTATATTATATATAAAGTATTGCAATGAATATGAAAATTATTTTTTGGTATAATTATAATAATAAACTAATTTGTATAAGAATATTAACCCTGAACCACAGCCCTGAACTCAAATTTCTACAGGAATATTTGTTTTTATTATTTTATTGTAAATTAAACCGTATGTACACAGTCTATAATCACTCCGGTTCAAGCTGTAGACTTCGCCTCGCTTTTTGATGTCATGTCTTTTTTATTGCAGACTGTCCCATCTCCATCATAGACCAGGCCAGCTCATCATAAACCAGCTCGATATTTTATTATAAAGGATTGTAGAAACGCACGCTACATTTTCCAAATCCTGCCCGGTCCCCCCTTCAATGAAGTCCCCACCCATCCAGATCAGCCATCAATCTGTCATTCATAAAGTTGGGTATAGACACATGGGCACATAAACGCACCGCCTGCAGGACTTGTGCGTAAAAATTTCATTTTTTCATTTTTGTTTCACTCTTTTAAACAGTGTTAGTCAAAAAAACACCTACTTGCACCCAGGAAACAGTCCGTTAACCTTCTGAAACAGCTTGTTGAAGACGGACCATCTTCCATGTCGGGATTGTGAGCGCACAATGAGAGAGAGCAGCTCCGGAGATAAGTGCGCCTCTTGCAGCTGCAACTATTGGTGCGTCTTGGGCAAAAAACAACAACAAAAAAACAAAAAAACTATTCCAGTATACGCGTTGATGTGATGGTGATGGTGATGGTGTCCTCAATGCTTTTGGTGTGTGTGTGTGTGTGTGTGTGCACGCTTTAGTGTGGTGCTGCCCCCCCTCCTCCTCCACCTCCAGCGCTATGACCGAGCACCGCTGGCCGAGGTGTAGCTACAGTCGGCCCGCCTCCTCGGCGTGGTGGCTCCGCTGTGGATGTGCAGCAGCAGCAGCAGCAGCAGACTGGAGGAGTGGAGAGCACGGAGCATAGAGAGAGACGGGGGTAAACACACACACACACACACACACACACTCAGAGAGAGAGAGAGAGGAAGACAGGAGCGCAACTGTGTCAAGTCAGACACAACTATCCAGCACGACTTCTGCTCTAGTTTTCAAAATAAAAGCCAGAGCGCATGATTATGTAGGGTGCCTTGTTAGGAATACTGAACATAATATTTTGTCAATAATTTAAGTAGGTTTGACAATAATTTTCAAGAATTTCCTCTAAACAGAGTTTGATGCATATGGCGATACGATACGATACGATACGATACGATACAACTTTATTGTCAGTTTGCACTGAAATTCATTTTGCATCCATAGGCAGCTCAGTTTGAGAAAAAGTACACATAAAATAAACATACTGTTACCATAGACAGACAGACAAGTAAGACCCATCAGACAAACAAAACACATCACAATTATTCATACATAACCCATTAAAAAATTACCATCTGTCCTCTGGATTTACATCTCTTTAGCAGCACATTAATTATTATTTAGAAACAAGATGGACTGATGGACAAAAGCGCTCTTTAGCCTGATGCGGTTAAATGTAGGGACTCTGAATCGCCTCTTGGAGGGCAGAAGTTGATATTCCCCATTTAAAACATGTAAGGGATCAGAAGAGATGCTGTTGGCAAGTCTGAGCATACTCTTGTTGTGAGCTGCTTGAAAGGAGGCTGTCACAGGTTGGCCAATGATCTTCGCGCAGATTTTGATTTGGCTATAAAGTTTAGTTTTAAGTTTTACAGATATACTACTGATCCAGGCTGTACTGCAGTACAACAGGACACTCTGAATCACTGAACTGAAAAATAGAAAAATAATCTGGCTACTGGCTCCAAATGATCTGAGTTTGCGGAGAAAGTAAATGCGCTGCTGTATCTTCTTACAAGTAAATTCAATGTGAGGGGTCCATGATAGGGTGGAGTCTATAATGACTCCCAGGTATTTGTATGAAAAGACCTATTTAATTTCCACATTATGAACTTGGCCTTTATGCACAATATTGATGTGAGATATTAAACTGCAAACATTCATAAATACACCACGACAGAGCGCTTAAGAATGTGTCTCATCTTCTAAAAAAAAGTCACTGATTACAAATATTTCCAAAGATTTCATCCACTAATTTTTTTTCTATACACCAATCTGTTATTTTGAAGGGTAAATAGTGTTTATTTCCGGTGTTTTTAGGCACTTGACGCGTCTGGTGAGCGCACTCTTGACGCTGTTGAACTGCTGTTCCTGTTCCTGACTTTGGCTGCGTAAAAGGAGGCCGAGCCGAGCCATGCGCAATGCCCCAAAGCTCTCCAGAGACACGCGGCTGCTGTTTCTCTGATCCACGGCTCAGTGGTCAAGGATGAGACGGCGACAGACCTCCACATTTACAGCACGGCAGGACAAAATTAATGGAGCATCAGCTTTTGCATGCAATGCATGAAAAATGTCCAGCAGTGTTTAAAAGCATCTTGCTGCATCTTGCAGACAGAGCCAATTAGCAAGACACTGAATTCCCTCCAGGTGCAGAGTAGACCTTGACCTCTGACCTCCTCAGGAGAGTTAAAAATAGGGATCTGCAGAGTTAAGTTGGTTAATACCAAACTAAAACTGTGTGTCCAACAAGCACCTTCATTCAGAAGAACAGTCTTTCATAGTTAAAAAAGAGATCTGTCTGGTAAAAATAAATTTTGATTTGAACAAACTTTCATTATGGTGCAGCAAAAGAAAAGCATATTTAACCTACAGAACACTCAAACAATGTGTGCATGTGTGAGAGTGAGCGAGCGAGCGAGCAGGGACAGTCTAAAGTTTAGACTCTAAACTTTGATCATGCCGAGGTCTAATTCGTGTCTTATCTATCTTGAGCTTTTACATAAGGTTCTTTTGTGATAAGTAAATAAGATTTGTCTTTCTGCCTTTTTCTGGACCACTGTTGATATTTCAGCCCCCTGACTTCAAATATCTGCAGAGACTTGCATTCACTACAGGAATGCATTCAATTGATTTATTTCACCGGGCGCACATTTACATAAATTATAATTGTAAATATCGCCTTGAATTGGCACGATGAAATAAATCAATGTAGTCCGTTCCTTCAGCAAAAAGCCCAACTCTGCAAATGACTGCAAAATCTGCACATCTGCAGTGCAACTGAAATATTTAGACCAGAGAGTTATAATCCTATATACTAATGATATCAAATCCTATAATGATAATGATAGAAAATAACCTAATTAACCTCAAATTCAGGTCAACCAGATGATACATTCTGCACTGACTGGAGAAAAAACAATGGAAGCCAAATACACAGATGCACAATTATAAGAATGCTGAAGAATCATTTGGTTTCTACAATTAAGACAGAATTACCCCCCTCTTTTTTTTGTTATTTTCAGATTCACATGTTAGTCAGAGGATTTCCTGTAACAGTTTGAACCGCCTCTGACGTCTTTAAGGCCACACTTAGTTCCTGTTAACTGTAGAGTTTTTTTGCTTTAAAGCTAGCCAAGCAATGCATCACCACTGCTGTTTATATTTCCACTAATAATGTCCATGTAAAAAAAAGACACATTTACAGGAAGTTGGTAGAGAAAAACAATCCTGACGGGGAACAAATTTGTTGCCATAAATTGCAAAACTACACATAATATACAGACTACATAAAGATCTTAGTTCAGATTAGTGAATGATTCCTGTTTAAATAGCTAATCTTTTTTTTTCTGTGCGAATAGTTTAAGTGAGGATCCCACATCAAGTTCCAAATGAAGTGCGCTCCCTATCTCCGCGACCTTTGTTAGATGTGTGCTTGTGTTATCAGCGCTCACAGTGCACCTCAACAGCTCTGAGTCTGCAACATGATACGGCATACGGCGTGCCAGACTCCCTCATGGCCGCAGCGTATACTGATCATATCGGCAGAGAGACAGAGAGAGAGAGAGGTGTGGGAGCTGTGGTGGGTTGCGTCAGCACGCGTGCTATCAATCACCGGCATTCCTTCACTCTCGAGCAGCTGGTCCATTCAGAGGTCACGTATAACATAATGGATTCTCTCTGACACACTCTGTCGCTTTTCCCTCCATTTTCAGCCCGATGAGAAAAGCCCTTAAATGAGGAATGCATCTTACAGAGTCACACGTCAGTTTATTTCACATGCTGCCTTTTGATTATGTGAAGTGTAATATTATTGCAATAAAGCATGCAACTGTTTTTGAAAATCTAGTAATATTTTCTGACGCCCAAGAATTTGGGAGGTTGAATGCTGAAGGGAAGTAAATTCAGCCATTTAGGTGAAATAAAACAATTAACATGCAACACATTGTCAGCCTTTCGTTGGAGGATAGATACACATTTCAATCTGATGAATTCACGTTCATTTTCATGCCTTTTTAATCAGAGAGCTCTGTCAGCCCCTTCAGGGCTCACCTCTGTGCATCCTTCTTGCACTTCAAGTAGCTTATGCACGGAAATTTAGATGGAAAACAAATGCTTTCAAACATTCGCAGCGAAGTTCATGACTGGAAGTTTATGAGCTTATGTGAGACGGTTATGGATGAGGAACTTATAGAGAAATGCGGTAGATCACAAGGGACGCCACAACTCTGCCTGTGACCGACCAGTAAACCCTTCTGATCCAGCAACCACTTTAACGTTTAAATGATTATTATTACATAACAGGAAGTGAACTGACTGGCTTGACCTGAATCAAACTGATATTTCAACTATGTTTAGATTGGTCCAATTGGTATGAAATGAAAACATAAATTGTACAAAAGTAATGGTTATATCTACACCGAAAGTTGTATTTTTGCACGTAGTGGTGTAAAATGGTATTCTGTTTGAATGTATATGAAACACAGGAGTCTTATCTTACAAAATGGCACAGAAGCAACAGAATGATCCAAGCGAATCTTGAGCCGTCACATGTTGCCTGTACTATTTTAAGTACACAAAGCAAGCTGCGTTTTGTTAGGGACACACTGTTGGTTGCTGGGAGCCGCCTGGCATCTCTGGCGGGCAAGTTGACGGACTAGTTTATCAACTCGCTGTGACCCTTTGACCCTGACATTTTAAGATTATGATGAATGCATTTCTAATTACTTTTCATTTCACAATGTGATGATAATGTAGTCCCACTAGAACATTCAGTTGTATAGCTTCTCTATTGATGGTAACCCAATTTAGTATGTTGCTCCTGACAGTAAAAGTAAAAAGTCCTGCATTGTTACTCAAGTAAAAGTTTGTGTTATTATCAAAATGTATGTAAAGCATGGACCATGGAAGGCACCATAATTTCAAGGCACGTGGAGGGGGTGGGGGGCATTTGCATTGAAACAGACACAGACCTATATCACTGATGTATGAGTAGTTAGTAACGTTACAGAGCACTTTTTTAGTGCGACACCGACACCAAGGCCATGCACCAGGATGAAGAGGGGGCTGTTAAAAATGCATAAAATGAAATTAATTGATTTAACCATGCAATAGCCTCAGAAAGGTTAAGTAACTACCAAAACATAAGAATACTGTTTGAAAATCAAAGAATACATTTATTAATCAGAGCACTTGCATAAGAACGTAGCACTAGCAGAGCGCTAACTTAGATAAAGAGATTAAATCAGGAGGGGGAGGCGCGTGGAAACAGCTGTTTGCTGTTTGCAGCTCTTTCTTGCACTCTTTACAACCACGAAAAGCAACATGACGTGTTCTGTCTGTCTATCCGTCTGTCCATCTCCTTCGCTCCATTTCAGTACTACGGTCGGCGTCGTAAATGTCAAATTGCATCGTAGCAGTCAGTGGGAGTGGGTGTCGCTGACCAATATCGTTTGGCTCGTTTAAAGTACAATTCTTGAGAAAAAAACGCAATACCATTCAGGCTTTTATTCCTAAAAATATAAAATCAGACTCCAAAAGTCACCCGGGCCGCGGCCCCCCTCCCTGGCCCTGCTGCTTCCGCGGCATATGAAAATGATCAAAGAGTTTATTATTACTGATGCAAAGTAGCATTTTACTGTTGCAGCTGCTTGAGGTGGAGCTAATTTTGACTATTTTTTATAAAGGGCTGCAACTAATAATTATTTTCATTAAAGATTTCTTTGCTTATATACTTGATGAGAGCACAAAGGGAAATCTTCAAATTGTTTTCTCCAACCAAGCTGCAATTGTTTCAAGTGTAATTGTATTTACTGTTGCATCATTTAATATTTTATTAGCTCATCATATGTTTTGTATGTAAAACCTTAAATTGCAATGAAACTAATAACTATAGCTGTCAAATACCTGGAGTAAAAAGTGCAACATATCCCTCTGAAATAATAATAACAATAATAATAATAATAATACATTTTATTTGTAACGCACTTTACATTTGAAACAAACCTCAAAGTGCTACAAGGTAAAAGCAGGTACAAAATTAATCAAAATGTAGTCCAGTAGAAGAATAATGTAGAATTTGGAGCCTTAAATTTTTACTTAAAGTAAAGTGTTTGAGTAAATGTACTTTGTTACAGTCCACTATTGGTCCCTATTGATTGTGCTACATTGAGGATAATGTAAAAATTATATATTTACAGAAGAAGGCAGACAGACAGGTCAACAGATACATTTTGTGGCTAGATCTGCGTCACAGTATCTTTTTTATTTATTTGGATACTGTTGGAATAAAAGCACCACAGACCCAATCAAACCTCAAAATGTCCGCCAGCCAGGACTCTCTCTGGCTTGATCTGTATCAATCTGGACAGGCAGTGCGCATTCTTTTCTCTATCAACAATATCCTGCCACCAAATCCCATATCCATCTGTGAATGGATAGCATGTGAGTTAAAGAGAAATTTATGGAAATCAAAAAGGTGATGATGAAAGAAGCTGAAATCTCATGTGTCTTAATATGGCATGTGTGTGTGTGTGTGTGTGTGTGTGCGTGTGTCACATGCAGAAGGTTCCTATATGGCTGCTGCTTTACTATCGTCCGCTGGGGGATCAACAGCTGACCTATAAGAGTGAAGTGGTCGGCAGCCATGCTTAACTGTTCTCCCCTCTCTGCCGTTTTCAGCAAACATCCTCCTCGCGACTATACGGCCTCTGTCTCCTAACGTAAGAGCTGCACATCTTCAGACGTGTGTGCGCTTGTTCACACACAGCCTCACCCACCTACCCCCACATTACAGACCTCATCCACTTAAGCACATTTCTGATTCAAGGCACTTTACAAGCTTTTTGCACTCTGCACACACACACACGCCCCAGATGTAAGTGAAACATTTACAGATCACATGCGAGCACACACAAGCATGAACACATATACACACAGGAGCACAGTTACATCCACGAAGGCACACACACACACACACATCACATGCGGCAGACACACACCACAGAGACTTCCAGTCCCCTCCCCCCCAACTGAATAGTCTGTTCTGACAATCCACAGGACAGCCGGAGCATTGACGTCAGAGGCAGGCCCATGAAAATACAGGGTCCCTGGGGGGCTGAGGGAGTTATGCACATCTTCACAGTTTGGCTCGCAACTAGTTCAACAACCAATGAGCATATTACTGCCTCTGTTTACTCTTATTGGAAAATGCAATAATGAAAAAAAAAGGAGTTCCACATTTACACAAAGCCTGGCATGCGCAAATTTGCATGCGACTGCAATGCGGATCGTCTGAAACGTGACGTCAATGGACGTCATTGCACTGTGATCCATTAGGACAAATGTGAGATAGGTGCATAATTTAGGTTAATGGAAACGCAGCATATCGTCGCCTGCCCTCAGTCGTCTTAATAATTGCCGTTTTGAACAACTGCCGTCAGATTGGTGTATATAAGAAGCACCCAGAGGAAAGGTTTGTTGCTCGCTCAGACGTCCTCACGGTCCCAGGAGAGAAGATGACATCTTTGTTTACCGCTCAATGTTCTGAACCTCTTTCTGTTTTTTATTTTCTTCTAAGACATCATTAGGACATGCGATTCATTGATCTCATTGTTCTATCCTGTTCTCCTTCTCTCACCTTTTCTGAGATTGTGTCTGGCACATTATGTAACATTGTTCATATTTGTCTGTAACCACATACAGTATGTGTTACAGTGGCAAAAAGAAATGATCCTACACAAATTAGAATTTAATCTTGGTCTGTATCGGTTGAAAGCCCTATAGATTATTTCAGGCAATGTTAGTGATACAGTAGAGGATCATTACATTAAAGGAGTATGTATGTTTAGGTGTGCGTTTAGATTTCACAAAAGCAAGAAGAAATAGCAGGGGATAAATATATATATTAAATATTGTTATATTTTGAATACAGTCATAATAAATAAAAGTACTCAAATTAGTTAATGTCGCAAAATACACCGAGGTCTTCCATCGGACATACTTTGTAACAGGTTTTATACTGTAAATTTGGATTACCAAAATGAATAATGAGATAATAAAATATTCAAAAGTTGCATTACATGTCTCCTGAGATTATTCCTCACTCAGCCTGTCTGGGTGCATAATATATTATTGGTGTGATGTCACCACAATGCATCAAAGTCTTGGCTTTCATATACAGCCAAACTCTTGCTGAGAAAGTCCATCCAGAGGGGTTGGATTATCAATCATGACCATGATCTTTATTGCCTGGTCAAATGGATCTGATCTGGGTCCACTATGAATGTACAAGAGGTTTAGCTTCTGTAATGCTTCTGACTCATAGACTGTATATAAGAAGTGGACGTATTCACAGTGACGTCACCCATTGGATTGTGGACTACGGTGTTGGAGCCTTGAGTTCAGAATTTTTGCCGTCGCCATCTTGGTTATTTGCAACCAGAAGTGACACGAGAGGGTGGAGCTAAGCACAACCGAATGCTGGATAAGACATTTTTAGGCACCCAAATTGTTTTAATTAACTTTCATGAACTGAAAACACACTGTGAAAGGGTTAAAGTTGCAAGACAAATACGCAGACAACTACCAGACTGGACAACGCCGTGGTAGCGACCTGTCAATCACAAGGTAGCCACGCCCTAAAACATACCCTGCTTTATGGTCTAATTGACTCTAAATGGGACCATAATTTACTAAACGAACATCATGCTGCATTGAAGAAGACTTGAAACTACCGATTGAGACCATAAACTCATGTTTACAATGTTAAGGTAATAAATCAAGTGAGATGTAGGGTCATTTTCCAATACACTTCTATACAATCAGAATTCTTTTTGCAACCAGAGGAGTCGCCCCCTGCTGGCTATTTGAAAGAATGCAAGTTTAAGGCACTTCCGCATTGGCTTCACTTTTCAGACCCGGAGGTAGCCCACTGAACTGACAACAGTGAGGAGAGAGGAAGGTGAGTAGAGCAAGTAGAGGTTGGTCTCAGACTCTCAGTTGACTTGACCTGTATTTCATATATATGTCCTCTAAAGTGTAAACATTTGTTGGGTTGAACCAGATGATTTTGTGTTAAACCAGATGATTCTTGGAATCTTTCTATTGCCCAACAGAAGCTTTGATGGTTTCCTCCTGTTGCATTAAAGTTGAATCTGGATCCAAGCTCTCAATGAGGTCCAAATGTACATGTTTGTAAGTGATGCTCCACCCCGCTCCCAATCCTGATGAGAAATTGGCCAAATTAACAAATTCTGTATAGTAGCTGCTTTGAGTTTGGTAGCTGGCGGGAGTCTGAGCCTCTCAGCGGACATGTAGGCCTGAGCGCACAGTTTGTGGCCTGTCACATGTACTGGCTCGACTGTATCCTGGAGGACTTCCTTCCACATGGGAAACATAGAGTCTAGTGCAATGGAACCATTAAAGACTGGATTTTTTGCCGGCATTGCTTCATCAGTGTGTAGATTACACAGCAGGGATTACATTTTGTGTCCCCAAGGGCCCAAGGGCAAGTGTCCACCAATAAAACTTGGCTCTTCAGCTGCCTGCATGTCCCTCCAGAAGAGGTGCAGCACTGGCTTGTCAACAGGAAACGGGCTGATCTGGGGAAGGTTGCCTTTTATGGACTCCCTGACAGTAACAGTGTGTTCATGGAACCTGAGGAGGATGATGGGCCTAACTTTCACTTGGGGTGGAGCTGGTTAAATGACTGATCTGTGGCCTCTGCACATCCAGCATCTCCAGTATGACAACAAGCCTCTTGCTGGGAGCTGTGTTGCCCTGACAGCAGGAGCATGAAGATTGTCTGTCAGGGTCCCAAAAAATGACAGAGCCTCTATCTACCAATGGTGCTCCAGAGTTTAAGGACAAGGAATGATGAAACGGTGTGACTGGTCAGTAGGCAGGATGTAGACCGACTAACTGGATAATCTAACCCAATTTGGTGCAGGCCATATACAGTAAATACCATTCAGTCTAGACATTTTATTAGTCTCCCTTCTAGAGACAGTTTGTTAAACTGATCTTTCTGAAAGGCTATACTGTAACGTGATGATATTGACGTATCTTATTTGTATTCTGGTGGTTAAGTCAAGTCTGACATCTGGTCAAGACCCCAAAAACCATCAATGGTTCAGTCAGTCAAGCCCAAGCAAAAAATAACAGCAACACTTGCAAAATGACCACATGCTTAAACTTAACCCAGTTTAAAAGGACTTTGTTGCTAAATCAAGTATTTTAGCACAAGTCCAGTAGAGTCTTGACACTTGTCATTGCACAATATAATCCCTTATATGGTGAATGAATGATCATGTCCACTGCTCTAGCGACTCTTACTGGTTGGTCTTGGGACCTGTACAGCTTTGAATGTAAAGCAAGGAATCTCTGTCTGTGTCCTTTGCATATCTCAAGAACCACTCATCCGATCTACTTCACATTTGGCGGGTGTATTGCTGGGGACCAAAAGACGTGCAGTGTTGAAGTTGCTGCAATTTCAACACGCGACACATTTAGTATTATTAAACTTTGAATAAACAAGCGATAGTGCTCTGTGCAGCAGCGGTGGCAGGGTTTCAGGGCTCTGCGTAGCATGTCAGCCACAGCGGGACTTTACAGTTCACTTTTGCTGCTAGATGCTGGATATACTAACGTTACAACCTAACTCTTCTTCACTTCCCTTGAGTCAACGAGCGATGAGCGGTTCACGGCAACGCTGCATGGTTAGAAAAGTGGTTTCTATAAAGGCTAGGAAAAATAGCAAATAAAAGTAGACGTACTGTAACCGAGTAATTACTGTACTGTGAAGCACCAGACAAATGACACCTCTGATAAAAATGTTTCATTAATGCCAGTTCTATTAGCAAATTCTTAATGATTAGTTATGTATTCCCTGCAGGGAGAGTCTCATATCATTTCTCATTTATCTACATGGAGGTCAAAGGTCAGGGCAAACTGTAGCGCCCCTGGAAGCTGACGGGTATTCTTGTGCATGAAGGTCACTCTAGACAGTAAAAAAGCATCCAAACATCAGCAACGTAGAGGTTCGTAAGGCAACACTTGGAGCAGCAGAGTTTACTCTGACTGCAAAAATGAAGTGTTGAATGAAGTCAGAGCAGTGCCAGAATTCCTCCGCCTAAATTCACAGCATCAGACACACTGTTAGCAGACAATGTGGACAGCTGTGCTACAACTGTGGCTAAATGGTATCATGCTAAATGGCTTGTACAGTATAAAAATACAGTTCTTATTCTTCTTATTAAGGAGAGACTGATACAAAATGTAAAATGTAATGTGTTTTTCACTTTCCCTTCCTATATTACAATTTACACCTTTGAGATCGGATTATATTCTTTTAAGTTATTTAATTTTCAATTATTTTAGTTTATTAATAAATTTGTCAACAGAAAAAAATGAGACCTAGAGGGATACACTTAATGTGTTTTTTTTTCTGCCGAAATCCCTACAAAATATATATTTATCCCTCTCCTATAGTTTGTTTATTTAAAGCTTGTTCACTACGTGATTGCGCTTATCAGAACTACAGTGTGCAGTTGGTGGACAAAATGTTATGACGTGATCCATGCTGAACATATTTTATTGCACATTTCAACGGTTTTAATGCAGCAGTTGACTGAAACAGTGGAAGCCGTCGTCTGCCCGTGTGCCACATGCTGACAAATTTAATGTGACCATATAACACCTCTAATGCTCTCAGTGGCTCGCCATGATTTAGACCTCATCACACTCCACAATTAAATTCAAAAAGGAGAGAGGATTAACGTGGGGTAATATGGCGAGAAATAAATGAAAGAAAAGGTTTCTATCAATGCACGAGAGAAAACAGAGAAAGCACAAAGCGCACAACGGTGCAGATATGTGATGTGGAGCACTACAGTAGGAGGAGGGAGCTGCAGAAAGCACATGAATCAAAAAAACGAAAAAAAAAAAAAAACATTTAAATGGGTGAGAAAAAAAAACGTGATGAAAGAAGTGAGTGGTGGGAGGGAGGGGGGTGGTGCGTGTATCTGCGTCAGAGCTGGAGCCAATGAAGTCAGAGATGGGGCAGGCTCGAGAAGGAGATGCTGTTACTGCCACTCACAGCACCCACCTGGGCCTCATGTCCTCTACGACGTCACAGAGCTGGCACACATTATGCCTGCCTGAACGTTTACCACACACACACACATATACGCGGTTAGATGTAATTTATGTGCATTAAACACATACAGTACCGCACCATTCATTGACATTTAATAGTGCACCAGCAGACGTGTATTTTATTATTTTATACCACAATCACACAAATACAGTGCTGAAAAAGGAGGAAGCTTTTTACATGTTCTCACAAAGCAACAGCTTAGCATACATTATTCTTTGCATCTTATACAGCATTAAGCTAATGTTCATGTATTTACGTAAATGCAGCATATATCATAGCTGATGCAACTGCCGATTTTTCCAGAGTAACCAAATGGCTTTCAGTATCAAAGGATGCATAGCTAATAAACCCGCCCAGAATTATATTATACGTTATATTTAATGCTATATTATTATAGCATTAAGTAGTATTTAATAGCTCTGAAGTGTACTTAAACATTAAGGGATTAATTAGGGATTTTTCTTTCTATTCTATTCTTTCTATAAAATCCTAAAGAATGTAGTTTTGAGCAAATAAACAGAATTTTCTTTCACAAATTCAGAAATAAATTCATAAAAATATATATTTAGACTTTTTTCTCTCTGACGCACACACACAGTCCGATATTTACACACACACACACACACACACACTCATGCATCTCTCACACATGCAGATCCTGGTTATTTAGATTAGCGGACAGTGTTTCCTGTTGGCACCACTTCTGACCTAGATTATCACATCTGTAATTCTAGAGGATGACTATGATGATGATGAGCATGTGGTCAGAGGTCTGCGCAGGCGAAAGAAAAAAACAAAACAAACAGTGCTCATTTCGCTTTGCTGACGTCACTCGGCCATGTGAAACGCTTCACTGTGCAATCTTGTAAAACTGCATGCAAAACAGGAGGTCAGATGTGTCTCCTCAGATGTGCACAAGAGAGCGAGCACGTGTGATCACGTGTTGAGCACACACACATGTATAAAAAAAAGATATCGTCCTAATAGACTAAACTAAAATGAGAATGTAAAAACATATTGTTTCATTTTCAGAGAAATTTTGCTTTCCACCGCAGGTCTGCTGGCTGGCGTGATGATTTTTATCAACATGTGGGCTAAAATGTGGTTCAGATTTAGGGTTTTTCTGTGTCTCTCTGACACTGTTAGAGCAACGAGAGCAGCAGCTGCAGCTCTGCTAGAGAGAGTCACATCCTATAGATGTGATGACGTAAGCAGGAGACATGAGCCATGACCTCATCAGCTGCCCATCAAACCAGTGGTGGGGTGTAACTGAATACACTTAACCAAGTCCCGTACTTGAGTACAATTTTGAGGTGACTGTACTTTACTTGGGTATTTTCCATTATATAATATTGTACTTTTCACTCTACTACATACAGTATATTTGACAGCTTTAGTTACTTTGCAGATTCAGATTGGTAATAAAAAATATAATCAACTAATACATTATAATTATTTGTTATAGATTACACTCCCCAGCAGTATGTAAAGTTGAAATTACTTATTACTAAAAATGCTTTTCGGGAATGCCCTAATATATATTAATATATATATATATAAATATAAATACAAAAACAGCAATATCTGTCTGAGAATAACTAATAACAATTAATGTTTAATATGAATAATAAATAATGTTGCGAGATTATTTCTTATTTCATGGGGTATTTTGGGATTCATACATTATTATTATATACCTATATATGAAAAATTAAAAAAGAAATGAAGCATTCAAATAGTGATTTGGAGGTTGTATACCATGGCAATGGTCGAAGCTTCATTCGGGTCAGCCCTAATATA
>CAKAKR010058589.1:4055-23413 GCA_916700685.1 Adelosebastes latens
TTCTCAGGAGCCTCCGACCACAGCATCATCTTGTGGGACATCGGGGGGCGCAAAGGACGGACGTTACTGTTGCAGGGACACCAGTAAGTCCATCGATTAGTTTTGTATTATGTAGCTATCTCCTCTGTGTTTGTCAGGGTCTGGGAGGGCTTAAAAGAGTAAATCAGGGAGGAGGTGGTGTCAGCAACAGCTGTCCCCAGGCACAGACTCTGCTTTTATCTCAACTTCTTGGTCTTCATACATATTTTACCATCTCCTTGTCAACATTCCCCCGCTACAGGACTCATCAACAAACCCCATGTACACATTTATAGAGGTTTGTCTCTCAGACCCCCATGAAAATGAGAGCTGTAATGCTCTTGTAGGTCCGACAGGTAAATCCTGTAATGACCCAGTCTTTTGTCACACACCTTTTTTCTTTTTCTCCTCCATTTCACGAATGTTTTTGAATGTATTTAATACACTTCCATATATGGGATTTAACAGTATGGCAGTTGAGCAAAAGTGCTATTTTCAGTGTCGTCAGTGTGTGTGTGTGTGTGTGTGTGTGTGTGTGTCAGCTGTTAAAAAACAAAAAAAACAATACAAATGCTGGAATGGCCATTTGATCTTTTAGCATTTGATTTTTAATTTCAGTAAGTTCTGATTGTATTGTTTCACCTCTTATTCTAATCTTTAAACTTGTGGTGATTTATGTATGAATGCAGCATTAATCAGTTTTGGCCACAAAAGATCAAAACAAGCTGAAAAACACACAGCTATCATTGGGCAGTTTATAAAGATATTAAGTCTAACTTGTTTTAAACAAACACATCAAGTGGACACAAAATTACAATTGATTTCAGTTGAGTTAAATTTAGCTCCAACATTCACCTCCTGAGAAAAATATTTGTCTCTTTAGCTGCTAAATGCTCAAATTTCTTCTAACTTTGTTTGCCGTTTTTGTGCTGGCAGGTAGCTTATAGTGGGTTTATCAAAGCTTTTTTTGCTGGAAATGTTTGCCTTTGGCCATTCATAAGAGCTGCTAAGACTAAACTACACAAAAATATGACTTTTCTTCCTTTTCATTTGTTCTCTGTATTCAATGTGTCCCTCAGCGAGCGTGTTCAGGCCTTGCGTTACCTCCAGCTGACCAGGCAGTTGGTGTCGTGCTCAGCCGACGGAGGTATGGCGGTGTGGAACATGGACACACAGAGAGAAGAGGTTTGCATCACTATTATAACTGTCACACATAAAAAGATTTGGAGTTTACTGTTTCATGCACTCTTACACCTTTTTATTTTAAAATATAGTGTCTTACATTCCACTTGAATTGACTTGTTTTACAGGCAGATTCTTTATAATCTATACCTCAGAGAGCGATTTGACTAAATGAAAGTGGCTGAGAGCTACTCATATCACCAAGTTGTACATTGCCAATAGCAGACATAATTTCTGTCTTACTTTTATGGTCCTTCAAAATGTTTCAGCCACTGCAGTCATCGCCTCTATTGCAATGCGAAGGGCTTTTTGTGTTTCGTTAGGATGTGCGCCACTAAACAAAGCTTCTGTTGCTGCGTTGGCCTTATTCATCATTTTGGTAAACAGAGACTGTTGTTTTTTTAAACGTTGTTTCAGCCAGTTGGCAACCTCTGGTTCTGAGAAGTGAAGCCAATGCTGAACTTGCATTCTTTCTCATAGCCAGCAGGGGGCGACTCCTCTGGTTGCTAAAAGAAGTCTGATTGTATAGAAGTCTATGAGAAAATGAGCCTACTTCTCACTTTATTTATTACCTCAGTAAACATTGTAAACATGAGTTTATGGTCTCAATTGCTAGTTTCAAGTCTTCTTCAATACAGCATGATCCTCTCTATTTTTGTCTCTGTTCTGGTTTGAGTGCTCCTTACATGGGTAAAGATTGTTTTTGCAGTGTTAATTTAGTTTAATAGTAACCTTTAACTGCATGTGTGTCTGCAGGCGCCCCAGTGGTTAGACAGCGACTCCTGTCAGAAGTGTGAGCAGCCTTTCTTCTGGAACATCAAGCAGATGTGGGACACTAAGACCCTGGGGCTCAGACAGGTAGGAGAGTCTGACCAGTGTCCTTTAGAAGTTACGACTCCCTCATCCCATAATAAGTCATACTGATATACTGTATGGATGTGTTTCCTTTGTGCAGCACCACTGCAGGAAGTGCGGCAAGGCTGTGTGTGGGAAATGTAGTTCTAAACGCACCACGTTCCCACTCATGGGCTTCGAGTTCCCCATACGGGTGTGTGATGCCTGCTTCGACACCGTCAAAGAAGAAGAGTGAGTAAAGGGCTTCTCTACATTTTGAAATAATTGGTCACATTATATCTTTATTTCAGAGGGCTGATTAAATGCTGTGTTTGTGTGTGTGTTGTGCAGTCGAACACCGTTGGCCACATTCCACGAGGGGAAACACAACATCGCCCACATGGACATGGACCCATCCAGAGGCCTGATGGTCACCTGTGGAAGCGACCGCATTGTTAAGGTCAACAACAGCTCTTTGATACCAGATAATTCATGCACTTATTCAGGCTTCTGTCAAACACTGACTGATCTCACCAAAACTAATCAAATCACCATCATTTATTCAAGCTGTCATATCAGATTTAGGTTCCTGGTATGAAATCAGTGTGTCTGCAGGCAGCCACACAGAACCGCTAGCATGGCTTTAGAGTCTATTTAATCCTCCAGGAATACACAAAGTACACAAGAAAGAATGTGAACAGTGCTGCGTGCATCACAGGCACTTGTCCATGTGTTTGCATTCTTATAAAACAACTATATAGTTACTTGAATCCATGTGTAGATTTTTTAAAGCCTGAAAACAGAGCCATGAGGAGGAGCAGAAGTCTAGTTATCTCTCAGAACACTTGAATCACAATATGCTGAAAGGTTATTCTGGAATTTTTGCCCAATGATGCCAAAAATATACTGCCTACTGCCACTTTAAGCCACAACAGCCACACACAAGTGTTTGACACATACTGTCCTTTGCACATGAATGGACAGCATCAAAATGCATTATGCTGCCTGAATGGTTTGACAACTTTCATACGGACATTTTTGATTTTTCCAATTTTTTTACCACCATGAAAAACAGAGTCTGTTCTCCATGAAAACAAAACTTTTTTTTTTGATAGGTTCAAACATTGTCGGTGATCACTCTTTCTGTATCTTGTAGTGCCTTTTGTATCATGTAATCATTTTTTCATTGGTTCCTTTATTTCACCTTTCTAATTATCAGTAAAACTGTCTCAAAGTCTTAAATATAGCAGATTGATAATATTGAAGCAGTAACAGAAACAGTTCATGAATCGTCTCTCCGTAATAATGCAGAATCCTTAAACGCAGCTTTGCACCAGACCCTCTTATCGTGTATTATTGGCTGTTTGTCTCCACAGATCTGGGATGTGACGCAGGTGGTTGGCTGTAGCTTAGCAACAGGCTTCTCTTCGCGCTGATTGGCCCAGCCCACTGCATAATCCCGCCCACTCTTCCAATGTCATGGAAACCCCTCTGTACAGCATCTCTCCTGGGATCTTCGGCTACAACAGGCCTGCTCTGGGTGAATGTGTGAGTGTGTGTATGTGTGCGAGTGTGTGTTTTGTATGTGTGTGTCGATAGCGTAGCCCTCCCACTTTTTTTCTGTTGCTTCTCAAACATTTAATTTCAGTGTCAGTCCTTCATCAAAGTGAGTGTGACTAATTTTTTTTTCAACTTTTTGCTCTGAACCCTAAGCACAACTGTGTGTGTGTGTGTGCGTGTGCGTGCGTGCGTGTACGTGTGCATGCACCGTAATGATTTCTCCTATGGGAGGAATGCTATTGATATTAGTGTTTACATTATATTAATATTTCCGATGCTTCTTTTGACAAAGGTCATTTTTTTTATTACCCTTGCACTGTATAGTTTCACTAAATCGCTGACCTGGCAACCCTGTTCAAACATACACTAGCTTGCTCATTACTGTGGCCCTCTAACTGCATATTACTCACTGTAACATGTAAAACAAATCATCATCCCAATCATGTGTATATATACCTCTGCATCATGTGTATAGTAGATAGTTGCTTTTTTCAGTCTTTCCCCTCTGTTTTTCAGTTTCTTTTCTTTCACTAGTTGGCCTTAAATCACTCTCAGGAGGTTTTACATCAGTAGGTTGTCACTGGACGGGGGGCTCTTCATGTCAGTTATCGTTATTAATGTGTAATCAATAGCACAGCCTCTTTCTTGATAGGTGAAGGAAATCTCTTGAAAGATGCTGCCGTAGAAATTTGATGGACTTCTCAGATGTTTGCATAACATCATGGGAAATTGAAATATTCTTCAGCAGCATCAAACATCCGGACCAGTCAAATTACAATTCAAGATTTTTGTTAGTGCGACTTTTCAGCTTTATGGGTTTGAGTCCCCAACTTTAAAGGGATAGTTTGGGTGTTTTGAAGTGGGGTTGTTTGAGGTACTTATCCATAGTCAGTGTATTACCTACAGTAGATGACGGTTGGCACGCCCCCAGTTTGGAGAAGCAGACAGGAGTTACCGTACAGGAGAAAAGTAGTGTACCGCTGTGGACGGGGGCAGCAGCAAAATGTATTTTTAAGACTATGGATAAGTACCTCATACAACCAAAACATAACAACCAAACTATCCCTTTTAATTTTGGTAAAAACAAGTTTAAACAATAGCACAGCATCACCACCTCCTAGATATTTATCACTCTTTAAAAACAACTTTAAATGTGTAGGTAGATACCACTCGGCACTGATGGTGTAAACTCACAATTCTAATGCCTCATGAGAATTACTTTTCATCTGTAATTTATAAAAAAAATATAAATATTGCAAGTTTTATGTGGAGCTGAAATTGGATTTTCTCCCATCCTCCCATCAGAAAGGCACTTAGGTACTGGACAGGTACATGTAGCACTAAATGCTGGCGTGTTGAATCGTCCCCGGCTGAATCGCGGGTCAGATCAGGGCTGCCTGTGTTCCTTCAAAAAGCCTTAACGAGAGAAGGACACGCTCACAAGGCCTTTTCTAGTGGTTTCATCAGTGCTTACGACTGTTCACTCATGTACTCACCTTGTTCTGAAGCTCTGGATGTCTCCTTTCCTTTTCATTCTGTTTCTTTTTTCTCTTCTGTGTATCAAGGATATCTCATAACGCTCTCACCACTGCACTGAATTGCACAACTCGTGGTCTTTTTTGTCTTTTTTGAATTAAACAAAACGTTTTTGTAAGTTCAGATTTTGGGAGCGGGGTAATAGCTGGATTCGATGTAGCGTCCTTTGTAAATAACGGCTAGTATCTTCTAATGTTAGACTAACGCTTGCCTTATTGTAAGTGGAGAAAAAAAAATAGCATTATAATGTTGGACTTTCAAAAAATGTAGTCACATTCCAGGTTTTGGATCATGTAGTGTATATTTATATTTGTAGTAAAGTATTTATCTATTATCATTGTAAATGGTTGTTTCCTTTTTCTTTGTGCCCATCTAGTAGAACTAGAACACTCTTTTAACGAAGCACATGCAAACTCAGTAACGCTGAGATGGACAGGCAGTATTTTACATCCTAACACGGGCAGAGATTGACCGGTTAATCAATATCACCGCTATTATTTCTCATCATCAAGACTCCATGATGTTTAGATGTCACACAGTAATACTTGGGGTTAGACTGAAAGATGATAGTAGCCAATATTTAGCACGCATGTTCATTATAATAACATTTGAGCGTTTCTGTCCTTTTGTCGCTTCCCTCCAAAAATGGAAGCTCTAGAATAAAACATGCCTTAAATATTCCTCATAATTATCAGAAAAATATATTATTAAAGGTCCATTAATTGGCTGATAATTGATTATTTTCTTTGGTCCACTTCCCAAAAAAAAAAGCTAAAAGGCTCCATATACCTACGTAGAACTCTAAAGTTGGGTGAGTCTCTGTGGGTGTATCACAAAAAACGACAAATTTCATGTTACATTTAGTTATTTCATCCATTGTTAATATAAAAAATATTGATTTGTGCAGCTTTAAATACTTTAAAAGAGTAAATAAAATGTGCAACGCTGTAATAATTGATGTAGCAGGATGGTCAGAGCAGCGGACATTTGTATGTGTCTGTCTCAATATTGGCAAGCTGATCTCAGTCCAGCCCTAAGTATCCCATAGAGTCATGTCACAAAGCGTCATCTTTGGTCTACAGGGTTATTGACGATACTACTGAACAATCAGGAGCTCTCTTTTCCTTTTTCAGTTAACTGGCTTCTTCCAGTCATTACTCTAGGCTTTATCATGTCCTCGTAACAGATTGTGTTTGGTGATAAAAGGCTTTCTGGCTCTGGGAGGCTTAACTCCACACAGCAGATGTTAAAAGTATGACGGACGGCAGGATTAGCTGTTTACAGTAACAGCTAATGAAATAGATCTCCAGAACTGCCAGGAAGGAAGGAAGGAAGGAATAGATTCTTCTCATGTTGTAAATGGTTGATTTCCCCTTTTTCTTTCACCAGATGGAGCAGTTTATAGGAGTCATTTTGTTTTTGTAGTTCATCAAACACTAGACTGGATGGCCTTCACGTTGATGAGAGGCCACATCAACACTTAAAAAGATGACTCATTTTCCACAATGGCCTCCCCATTATCTCTGTAAATTGATTTCCGTTTTGTTTGACTTTCAGATGCTTGTAAAAGACACTCGCTGTTGTTAATGTATCTCTCAAAAATAATTGTATTTTTAAATACTTTTGTTGACAATATACAGTACTGACTTAATTCTCTCTGGTTCCTCAAAACAGGACACAGAGAGAAAAGAACTGATGCTTAATAAAGATATTCTGATATGTTTATTTGACTGTTTTGTTTTTTTTCTGGATAGTTTTTGGGCTATTTTGCTTCCATGACATGTCTTCTTTTCAGACTAGTGGAAAGAAAACATCCAAAATGCACATTTAGGTGTTTATTTTACTGATTTGTTTATTTGTGTCTGTAGATTTCTCATAAATTCATAAATAAGTTAGCATTAGATAATGCCTCATTTACATATTTAAACATAACATTTCAGAAAACTTGTAATACAAAAAATAATTGTGTTAGTGTCAGTAATCAACTGGGGAAATTCCGTGGTGATATATTTTAGTTAAATTTTTTAGCCTATTCACCTGTAGTGTCTTCAAAATGTATGAAATATTTCTCAAAATTAGTTTTTTCTCCGACTCTTAGCCAGAAATCTCAACTTCAGTAGCACTTATATTAACCAAACTTTCCAGTTTCATTCCTATCTATATTTTGAAGGTTTTTACAGAGCGGTTTGTTCATATATCATTCATAGCCTGATTTATAGAACATTTTATTCCAAAAAACATGGCGGAAATGGATTTTTTATGGCTGTTGGCAGTATTTTCTGAGTTATGGAGTGATAAAAAGAGATATCCCAAATTCCCTCAATGAAAACCTTTGACTCTAATATGCGAACAAAATGAAACAAGAATTTTGAACCTGGCTTTATCCAATGTAAACATTTCTGTTCTGGAAATGTATGAAAATCAGCACATATTTGTTAAGATAATGCCTCATTTACATATTTAAACATAACATTTCAGAAAACTTGTAATACAAAAAAATATTGTCTTAATGTAAGTAATCAACTGGGGAAGTTTCATGGTGATATCTATTAGTTAACATATTTTACCCTATTCACTTCTGTAGTGTCTTCAAAATGTATGAAATTTTACTCTCATCTTAAAAGGCCGTTTTCTCAAAATAATTTTTCTCTCATACTCTGAGCCAGAAACTCCACTTCAGTAGCACTTTACACTAACCAAACTTTCCAGTTTCATTCCTATCTATATTCTGAAGGTTTTTACAGAGGGGTTTGATCATATATCATTCATAGCCTGATTTATAGAACATTTTATTCCTAAAAGCATGGCGAAAATGGATTTTATTTATTGCTGTTGACAATATTTTCTAATTTATGGAGTGATACAAAGATATATCCTCTGTAAAAACCTTTGACTCTAATGTATCAACAAAATTATATTCAGATTTCTGTTCTCTAAATGAATGAAAATTAGCACATATTTGATATGATAATGCCTTATTTGCATATTTAAACATAACATTTCAGAAAACTTCTAATACAAAAAATAATTGTCTTAATATAAGTAATCAACTGGAGAAGATTCATGGTGATATCTATTAGTTAATTTTTTTTTTACCTTATTCACCAGGGATATCAAAATGTAACTCGGCAGCACAACAACACACAAAACAATCAGTAATTTTCTTTATTCAAGCGAGCATTTACAAGATAAACTCAGTCAGTAAAAGGCATTTTTTTAAAAGGTGCTGCTGGGCAGATATTACTGAGTCATAAATACATAGGTTTTATTGCCAAGTGATGCTGCCGTTTGGTGTATTAAAAGGCTTATGGCTGATAGAGAGAGCACTTCACCTCCAGCCTGAGCTCAACCTGCACTGTACACAAGCTGCACAACAATATAGCAAATACACAAGTTACGTACATACAGTAGATGTTAAATACACGTCACTTTGCACGTTTGCAAGTCATCGAGACACGAGAGAGATTGAACCCATAGCTGGTGTTGTGAATTAATAATGCATTGAGTGTGGGAGTGACTTTGGTCACATCAGATTCCCATCTGATTGACAACTTTCATAAAGTCACAGTAACAGACTGGGTTATATGTGTGTGTTTATGTGGTTTATGAAGGTGCTCTCTCTATCAGCAGCATAACATCCTTTTGACAAACACGTTTACATGTTTAGTCCTTATAAAGTTAAATAAATGTGTTATCATATAAATAGTTATAAAGCATTACAAATCTGGCTCATCCCTCCGTTATAGGTGAGTTTAATCAGCGTTGTAAGGCCGGGTTTCACAGTATGTCTTCATAGCGACCACAGGTAGTGTTATAACGCTCCAAAATGCTTTGGATAAAACAGACCCAGATCTAGTCCCTGTCCTGGAGAGTGTGTTATATCATCAGGGGGGGTGAAATACTGAGCCCAGCCTCGGTCAGTGTGTGAACGGATGGTGTTAGTGTTGTTGGTAGACCACTTCCTGCTTGTCTCAGTGTGGCTGAAACGTCTTGGCCAAGTCCTCCAGCAGAGACATTAGCTTCTGCTCCTCCACGGGAGAGCTGTGGGTCCAGGCCAGCGGCAGGTGGGTGGACACCATCTTTCGGTCTGTTTGCACACAAATGGAGGTTAACATAAAGGTGTGTACATGTAAGAACTATCTATTGTATATTAATCCCTAATGTGGTGCTGATGTTGAAGAGATTTCTACGAGGTGTCAGGGGGGTCAGCTCTGATATGGCCTGTACAGTATTTAAAAGGCAATAAAGGCGAATATACTGTACTAACAGCCTGCTCAGATTGGTTGATGAAATGCAAACAGTTGATTCATTTTCAACCCTCATCCTCATAATGGCAACAGACTCAGCCAGCATCTCTCCTGACACACAATTCAAACGTCAGGGTTTCTGCAGGGTTCAATTTAAAGGTCCCATATCGTGCTCAGTTTCAGGTTCATACTTGTATTTTGTGTTTCTACTAAAACATGTTTACATGCTGTAATGTTAAAAAAAACAACTTATTTCCTCATACTGTCTGTCTGAATATACCTGTATTTACCCTCTGTCTGAAATGCTCCGTTTTAGTGCATTTCAACGGAATTGCAACAGAATTGCGTTGCCTGGCAACAGTTTGTGTCCATGTTTACTTCCTGTCAGCTGATGTTATTTACATACACTGCAACCAGGACATAAACTGGGACACATTTAGAATGTTTATGTTTAAAACCATGTAATGGTCTAAATATTGTATATTTGTGACATCACAAATGGACAGAAATCCTAACGGCTTGTTTCAAACGCACAATTTCTGAATACGGGCTGTGTGTATTCCTCCCTATATTGAGCGCTTCGATACTTTCACAGTATTTATAAAGCACTTAAACCTGCTTTATAATATAAAAGACATGAAAATCTAATTTTTTACAATATGGGACCTTTAAGACCTTTTTAATACCACATAGAATGCAATTTAACCTGTTTCGAGTTCATCATTAATAAAGTATGATAGAAAACCAGTAGAAAAAAGATATAGCCCAGAAATATTTACTACTATATCACATTTTTTCTTCCCAGAAGTATATAACAGTAATTTCTAATGATATAATTGATTAAATTCATGTGACCTAGACCCGGATAAGAGGCATAAAACTGATGGATGGAGTAACCAACCACCCGAACAGAGTAAATCTGCCTTTTCCTGTCACGCCAGAACAATGTAGTTGCTTTTTAAGTGCCATTATGTTGATTATCTTAGCCTCTGATTCATGATTGTTTTGTGTCTGTTGTTGTGTGTTGTGTTTTTCATTGTAATGTTATCTGTCCCTGTTTATTTATGAAACTTTTTACTTGCTGCCCATCTTTACCAAGACCCCCTGCCAGAAGAGATATTGTATCTCAATGGGAGATTTCTGGTAAAAAATAATACTTTTTTCAGTTTCCCCGAGTTTTAAAATTTGTCAGTGTATTCAAGATAACAGTAAATATTGCCTTGTTGTTACAGTTTTTTCAGTTCACCTGCAGCTGTTTGGCTCAGCGAGTGTTGACATGAGATGAAGCCAAACAGAGAGTTTACTGGTGTTTGGGGAGACACCTCAAGATATGAAGGCTTATTCAAGGAAATCCAAACAGATTTGATGTTTTCTGTTTGCAGCATGTCATCTCCGTGTCACGGTCACTTCATGCTGGTATTACACAAATACACATTAAAAGATGAATGCAGTATGTTTGTGTCTTATTAGATTACAGCCTCCCCTCTTCAAGGCCACTGGGATCATTGTGTGTGTGTGTGTATGTGTGTGTGTGTGTGTGTGTGTGTGTGTGTGTGTACACTGAAGTGCATTTGTGTATGAGTGCTCATAGAGGCACTGTACTCTGGCAGTATCTGGCACCAAAAGCAGCCCACTCCAGCTGCAATGGACACAGGCCAAATCCTCACACACACTCTCACACATACACACACACACACACACACCATGCCAACCCACAACTGACAAACACGCAATTCAGCCAATAGTGTTCGCCTCTCTTCTCCCTTTCATACAGTTTTTTTTGCAGTCTTGGGGTACTAAAATTGTACTGTTAAGATAAGTGGGTAAATGAAAATGATTTTGTGAACGTACCCTGGTAGAAATGCCCGCTGGGGTTTGTGGTTGCAGCCTCAGAGACAGCGAGCCAGACCACGGTGTCAGCCCCCTGCTCCGGGGCCCGCAGACTGTCCTTCATAGAACGATGGAAGTCTGGCATGGCGTTGGCCACCGCTGGGACAGACGGAGACAGAGAGGGACAGAGACAAACTCGGATTAGGAAACAATTAAGGATGATTTTGTTTAATTTGTCCAAAAAGTGGTGGCTGTTAAAGGGCGGGTCCATCTGTGTTATGTTCTGTTTTTTTCAAATGGAAACTCACACTAAGCCTTTAGCAAAAAGCAGTGACGTAGGTTACCAAAGTAAGCTAGTCGAAGCTAATCAATAAGGTTATGAATAATGTGAACGCTGGCACTAGCTGAGTCAAAGTTAGCTGTGCTAAGTTTGGAAATAACTGAAAGGGTTAGTTTTTTTAAGTGGGGTTGTGTGTGCGTTCTGTGAGGTAAAATTACTGTTTTTGTTAATGTAGTCTGGTGGCTTTGAAGAGAGCAACAGAACTGCTCCAGTTCCCCGTCGGAAAGGGCTGTCTGATGCCGAGGTAAAGGAAATATGTATTTTAGCCACCTAAAAAAAAATCAACATCAGTTTAAGTGTACACTATATTTAGAATATTTTCACAGCTTTACCTCGCTGTCAGACAGCCCTTTACGACGAGGAACTGAAGCCGTTATATTGCTCTCTTCAAAGCTACCAGACCAGACTCCATTCACAAAAACAGTCATTTTACCTCGTACAACACAGGAGTTGTCAGTCTACCGCAGCATCGATCGTTTTTTGTGTTATTGGAACTAACATGGCGTCCACAGCAATACATTGCTTAGCTTCCGTGCCGGTACTCCTGTCTGCTTCTCCAAACTGGGAGCATGCCGACCGCCATCTAAATTACTGTATGTGACGTTAATGCACTGACTATAAGGATGTATATATACTGTATACTGTAGCAGCGTCATCATGGAGAAACCTACCTCAGGTCACGTGGGAAAACGTTTTTAGAAGGGCTTGAGGGGAAAATAGAATTTTGATGCTAAAACATATGTATTTTGACCAAAATTTGAATGTTTGGATTTGAAAACATAAGGAACACCACCGGGAAGCTACAACCTTTAATTCTTAGTGTTGTGCCAGTGTGTGTGAGTGTGGGGGCGGTACCTGGAGTGTCAACCCAGCCGGGATGCATGACGGAGAAGTGGATGTTAGTGTGAGTCTTTGCCAGCTGCTCTGTCATCACCACCTGCTGCCTCTGGAACGAACATACACACACACAGGCATGAATAAATGTGGCTAAAGAGAGACTCTGTGGGTGACAGATTTGTAGGATCCAGGCTCGGGTGTCATTTAGATGACTCACAGTCCTCTATGACATCATACAAAACAGGATGTAGCTGACACAGGTTTTTGAAAGCTAATACTCTGAGTGATGTTTTTAGACGGAAACTTCGTGCTGATGAACTCTACATATACTTAATTTATATCAAATGTAAACAAAATATTTGAGTATCTGATCAAGGCCCAAAACAAAGGCCCAAATCAGCTGCAAACATCTACCCTGTATTTTGTTGAGGTAGCATACATTTTATCTGGCTCCTAACAAACACTTTAAGGGCGGTAAAGCCCGCCAGGCCATCAGCTGCTGAATCTTAACACGTGGATCAGCAGGTTTCAAGCTCCCTTCTTACTTTGTGCTGGGCGTAGACCATGGTGCCGTCATAGCGTCCCCTCTCAGACTGCAGGTTTCCCGTCCTGAGCTTCTGCACCAACATCCCCCCCGATGACACCGTGATCTGAACATGGACGAAGGGAGACAGGTTAATATAGACATGATATATAGTGGTGGAGCATAGCTAAGTGCATTTATTCAAGTATTATAATTAAAGTAATCAAAGAGTTTAATTTAATATCTGCTTAGTATTATAAACTGGGTGTCTGTGCAGCTTTCCAGGAAAAAAAATCACACGTGGCAATCTCTGGGAAGTGAGATCCAAAAACACATCTGCAATTACCGCTTATCGACATTTATTTTACCCTTTGGTATTTTTGTTTTTTGGATTCCTCTATTGTTTGTATTTTATTATATTGTTGTTGCTGTTTCCGGTTTTTATCTGCTATTGTTTTTCCTGGAAAACATTTTGTTTTATTATTATTGTTATTTTATTTTGTTCTTTTTTTTTTTTTTTAATTGGAAGAACATTGCAAGGCATATAAATTACATAGCAAATAAGTAGTCTTCTATTTTTCAGCCATTTTTCCCTCCCACCCCCGACAATTAAGGAAATAACCAATATAACACTAATAGTTATAAGACTCAAGGCAGCAATGACACCAAAATTGGAAACACACTAGACACATGAAATAATAAAACACATACAATATTCACATATACACAAAAAAAACATAAATAAAATAAAAATAAATAAAGTAGTAAAAATAATAATAATAATAATAATAATAAAATAAAATCGATATTTAATTATATTATATATTTATAATATTTTGTTCTTTTTAATTATCATTATTATTATTATTATTATTATTATTATTATTATATTATAGGTGCCGCCAAAGAGAACAAAAAAATAGATCTTTGAGATTGTAACTTTAAGTAATATTTTGAGGTATATCTTCCACCGCTGACTGTATATACAATGAAATAATAAATATATTAGATCTTTCTGCAGCCTGTGACCCTGAGTTGTTCCCTATATACCTGAAATGTTCTGATGTTTTCAGAGGGCATGTCTCATTGGTGTGATCAGCGACGAACCATTAAACCCAGTGGCCCAAACCCATTAAATGTTCATTAAGATGATGGATTACGCTGACCAGAGCAGCAAATCTAAAGTCTATGAGCTGTTCGTTAATATTTTGAACCCAATAGGCGTCGATAACGTTGAGTGTGAGGTGAGACTCACCACTCTGGGATCGGCGCTCTTCTCCATCAGGGGAATGAGACTCTTGGTGAGAATGTAAACCCCTAGTGGACAATAATAATAATATAAATAACATAACTATCCCATCTTTCCTTCTCATCAACGCTTCCTTCACACCTCCACCCCTGACCTTCGACTCACCGAGGACGTTGGAGGCGAAGCTTTTCTCGAGCCCCTCGACGTTCACGTCCCTCTGACTCATGATGGCGCCGGCGTTATTGATCTGCACAGATTACAGCACATGAAATAATAATCACATTGTTATATATATTTTCAACTATGAAAACAGGTAGCTCGTGTCACTCACCAGTACATTGAGGGCCTTGTACTTTCTCTTGAAGCCCTCAGCAAACTCCCAGACCTTCTTGGTCTCTGTCAGGTCCAGGATGTGGACAAACACCTCCTGTGATGACGTTTAGAATAATGAATAATTACACGTCTGGGGAACCAGACAATGTGAAGGTTGCTTTTTAAAAAAATGTCTGTTGAGAAGTGAGTCATGCTGTACTTTATTTCCCGTCTCCTTGACGATATCAGCCCTCGCCTCCTCGGCCTTGTCCTTGTTCCTGCACACCATGTGGATCGTTCCACCTGTGACGAAGATAAATAAACGTTGTTCTTTTCCAGCGGAGGAAAAAAAGCATCTAAACACATTTATTATTATTATTATTATTATTAAAAGGAAATGTGTAATGTTTTTTTACCTGGCCGCAACAAGTGTTTCTACTTTATTGTAGTGTGTGGAGATCAGGTGTGTTAGTAGCTGTTGACTAAGTCATAAAATGCAAGATTGAGGTGAGGCAGGCCTCTTTGTCATCATGCTCCACGGTAAGAGAAATGCTACTGAAGCTATATCTTTGTATTTAACTTCAGAAAGCGCAATTTATTATCCACTAGGTTTTAATTGTGTTTGTTAATGTGTTGTTCTTTTGAAACATTTGTCTTTCTGAAGGGTTTCCTGGTGGCAGCCAGTGGGTGCACTGGGGACAGTTTCCCCCACTGTGGCACCTGGGCTTGTAGCTGTGTGACCATAACCCCGGCCTGGGTTACTGCATGAAGGTTTATCATCACTACCTGGTTTTGGGTTAATGTATTAAGTATTGCCCACTGCACTGTTACCTGACCTTTTTGCAGAGTTGATGGTTTATATCTTAGACTGTATATATATATATAGATGGACGACCACGTCTCCACTTCCTCCCACTGAGCAAAAGTGAAGCCAAATGATCCCGCTGCCATCTTGAGATTTTGAGGCTGGAGACACGGTACTGAGTCACTTAGCGTGAGCCACCTAGCTGCTACGTTGGCACCACGGTAGCTATTTGGCTAGAAAGAAGTAACAACTAACCATAATATCTCTAGAACTACATTTGTGATCAAGTTGACACATGTTCTATCACACAGACTCGCGACGGTTATGAAAAGTCAAAGTTACATCTCCTCTCTCGTACAATTCCTGAGCCTCCGTCTTCATGACTACTTCACTCAGAGCAGCTGTCAATCACAGCTGTCAATCACAGCTGTCAATCATGACATCTCACCCCCTTTTTATAGCATCGAATCCATCCATCAATTATCTGTAACCGCTTATCCTATTCAGGGTCATGGGGGGGCAATCGAGATGTTTTGGCTTCACTTTTGGGGAGCTGTTATGTCGTCCGTCTTTATATACAGTCTATGGTTGGTAAGTTCCAAATTTGGAACGTGTCATGACTCCTAATAATTTATACCACTGCTATCATTACTACATTACTCCTCCTGATAATGGTAGTATTAAGAATAACTTTTACAATGCATTGGTATCAATCACAATACATGTGTTGTGTGTGTCTGCATATATGAGTTGATTTGCTGGCGGTAGGATTGGCACCTTTCTTAGCGATGGCCATGGCGGTAGCTTTCCCGATGCCACTGTTGGCTCCTGTTATCATGAAGGCGCGTCCAGCCATGGACACCTCCAGGTCCTTCTCCACAAACCTCTTGGAGGCCGACAGGAAGGCACTCCTGCAGGACACGAACATTTTACTGCATCACAATCATGTCAACCACCAGTTTATCCGCACATTTTAAATTAATTAGATTCAGTGTAGATGCAAGAGCAGTGGAATAAAAGCAGGTCTGAGAGTGAAAGCGGGTCAGAAAGGGTCAGTGTTTGAGGTCGGCCTGTTTACTGTACGTCTCTTCACAGCTTTACAGTACAGATACAATGAAGACGAGAGTGTGCCTGGCATCATCTCTGATGAGGAGGCGTTTGGGGTGAGACTACAGACTGCAACAACGGGATCGGTGTGTGTGTTTGTGGCACCAAGAACTTCAATTGCCCCCATTGTCCTGGATGCCATTGTTGAGGGCGGCTGAATAATGGGGGATAAAGGGGACAGCGAGGGGGTGGGGGGTAACACCGAGGCTAAATGCCCGCTCTGTTCGGTGGTGTCATGCAGAGAGCTATTAGTGGAGGGTCAGAGCGGGTTGACGGGCAGATCTCTGGGAGAAAAGATAACACAGAACAAAGGGGAGACGGGAAACAATCACAAAAGCACCTCTTCAGACAACTTGGCGTGTTGTGTGCTGGGTGAGGAAAGGCGCCTTAGGGCTGCAATAAATCAGATAGGACTGATAAAGTATTTAGAGCCCCGTTGTTGTTGAAACAACTCACTTACATGGCTCCTGCTGAGTCACTGTAAACTTTGCTCAATTCATAAATCAATAATATTAAAAGATGCGCTGCAGTGGCAATCAAAAGGTCGGTAAACTGAAAACCTCCAGTAAAGATCCAGGCCTTATATAACCTTTGACCTAACCTAACCCGACCTCATATAACCTCTACACTAGGGCTGTGTATTGGAAAGAATCTGGCGATATCATACGTATCGTGATACAGGGGCTACGATTCAATATATTGCGATACCGTAAGCAAAGCGATATTGCGATTTTTTAAATCTAATTTTAGGAAAACTGTCATAGTATAAAGAACACACCACCATATGCATAAAATCTGAGTAAAAAAGATTAAATCAGAACAGTGGGATCTGCATTTGCATTTATCAGTCTCTGTAAAATCCAACATCAGAGCACTACTTTTAGAGGGCACTGAGAGGGCGTATATATTTGAAAATTAAATAAAGTATTGACTGAGTTCATTTTTGCATGTAAACTATTAATTAAAAATCTATAAAGTGTTTTTGAGAAGCGATACAGTACCACTAAACATAACATTGCAATACTCAATATTTTAGATATTTTCTTACACCCCTAAAATACACATAAGTTTGATATCAATATTAAGGCTGCAACTAATGATTATTTTTGTAGTTGACTAATCTGATGATTACTTTCTCAATTACTTGATTAATCATTTGGTCTATTAAATGTCAGAAAGTAGTGAAACACGGCCATCACAGTCTCCCAGAGCTCAAGGTGACGTCATCAAATGTCTTATTTTGTCCGATCAACAGTCCAAAACCATAATTGATACTGATATAAAATGAAGAAAAGCAACAAATCGTCACGTTTAAGAAGTAGAAATGCTTTGTTGCTATTAGGGCTGTCCCGAATACCATTTTTTGGGGGCTTCGAAGCCTCGATTAGTAATATTCGATTAGTAATATTCGAAGGTAATGTTATGGGATTATTCCTTATTTCATGGGCTATTTTGGTGATTTTTTACATTATTATCATATACTTATATAAAAACAATAAAAACGAAGCCTTCAAATACTGATTTTGATGTCGAATACAAGGCAACGGTCAAAGCATTCGGGTCAGCCCTGTTTGCTATTATCAAAATTAGTTATCAAATGTAAATCTACTGTAAATCTACTGTTACGGACATGTGCAATAACATATGTTGTCACTTTTGTGCAATAATTATCTGATGGACACTTTGTGCAATAATCTGGCAAAACTGCAACTCACCAATATACATATTGTATTTTTATTTTTTATTTATATTGTATTATCTTTTATATTTTTTATATTTATAATGTATTATCTCTTTTAATATTGTATTATCTTTTCATTAGCACCTATGAGACTGTCACAATCTCATTTCGTTGTACTACACAATGACAATAAAGGGCTTGAATCTTGAAAATAGTTAGCCCATTCATTTTTTTGTTGATTAACTAGGCAACTAATTGTTTCAGCTCTACTGTACATATCATAGCATTAACTTTCATCATTAAGCTTTGTTATCAGCCTAAATTTTAAGTCTGCTAATGAAGAGGCATGGAGGCAGTTTAGGAAAGGGTTCCCTGATTATTATTATTATATTATATTTTAAACAATGAGGCTGGTCAAGTGGTCCAAACCCATCCCATCACTTATATAGACTATTTATATAGACAACTATACTGGTAAATCATTTTATTTTGCTTAAAATGGTGTCTGTAAAGGTTAAATGTGATGTGCCCTGTGATGTTTACTACAATTAGAATCAGAAATACAATAAAATTACAATAAAGTCATGATGCAAAGAGAAGAATATTTTAAAAAGCATGTTTTTTTTCCATATTGAGTTTCTTAAAATATACTATCTGATGAGTTTATGATGCATTATTCCCATCAAAGTTATTACTGTGTACTGATCTGATATAATAACACTGTTCCTCCACACACACTAGGGGGGATGCACACAGGAGGAGACAGACTCCAGCTCACTATAAACCACTACACAGTGAAGTTTCAGCTGTGTTACAGGAGCTGATAAAGATAAAGATAAAGTCATCTTACCTGGTGAACTCGGTCACTCCCTTCAGGAACCAGGCGGAGTTGCGGTACAGAGACATGCTGCTGCTCTGGAAGCCTCTCGCTGTGCTGAGCTCTCTCCTCACGCTTTTACCCTGAACCAGAACCACGTGGAGCTCCACCGGATCAACAATCAGTGGGCGACAACAACTCCATCAACACCACCAACCGGCCACCAAGTGGCCACCCAGCGGCAGGAAGGAAGCACTGTCCTGCAAGGGAACAGACATCAATACAACACCTGTATGCATGTGGTCCTTCAGTGTGGAAGGCGACTCTAACCATGTACTGTAAGCAACACTGCTAGCTCCGGCTAAAGCAGGGGTCAGCAACCTTTACTATCAAAAGAGCCATTTTAGACAAAAAAAAAAAAAAAAAATCTGTCTGGAGCCGCAAAACATTCGAGCATTGTGATGAAGGTAACACAGTTCA
>CAKAKR010058590.1:0-22434 GCA_916700685.1 Adelosebastes latens
TTCAATGAAAAAAAAAAAAAATGTAAAAAAAAAAAAAAGAAAACTTTTTTGAAAGAAGTAATGACATATTTGACTTTAGTAAAAGTTGCAAAACTTCAATGAAAAAAAAAATAAGTAATAAAAAAAAAAAAAGAAAACTTTTTTGAAAGAAGTATTGAGATATTTGACTTTAGTAAAAGTTGCGAAACTTCAATGAAAAAAAAAAAATGTAAAAAAAAAAAAAAGAAAACTTTTTTGAAAGAAGTATTGAGATATTTGACTTTAGTAAAAGTTGCAAAACTTCAATGAAAAGTACTCCATTATAAGTGAAAGTCCTGCTATACTTTTACTCAGGTAGAAGTACAGAAGTATTACTGTAGCAGCTAATTTTAAGTACAGTATCAAAAGTAAAAGTACTCTTTATGCTTTTTGTTTTTACTTAAGCATAAGTACTTATTGGTAGCAAAATGTACTTGACTCTGGTATCTAATAGAGACATATGAGTACATAAAAGTACTCAGAATGAGCCCCCTCCAAAAAGCAAACAAAATATTTTTTGAGTTTTTTTATTTATTTATTTGTTAATAAATATTATATATTTATTTTTAATGCATTAACATTAAGCAGAAATACTGTACTGAAATAAAGTAAAATTGCTTCAAAATGTAATGTAGTAATGTAATGTAGTACTTTACTTGAGTAAAATAGCCCCTAAGGAAGACAGTCACCCAATATTGATAATTCAAATCAAAAGGATCATGCAGATGTTGTACAAACGTGCTGTACAACCAGAGCTGCAGTGCAAACAAAAGCTGCCAATATTAAACACTGTGAGAGTCACAGTTTACTTTTGAGTTGCCAGATAGATGAGGAGGAGCCGTGATGAAGAAACCCCAGGACACAAACACTGAACTCTCCTCCACCGGGGCCGGTATACATGACATGTCACACCTCGGTGAGAAGACTTACTGCTGCGTTACATAACCCTCAGGGACACAGTCATCACACGCCATATGTCTCAGGGACGGGGCACTCTCTCTGTGCTTATGGCACGGTGTCTCAAATATTTATTGGTGGGGACAACAACGCTCATAAACTGAGCATTGTCCACATAATAAAAAATGGCAGAGGCCTTGTTGGGTGGACTTGTGAATGATGTGTTCCTGTTAAAAATCCCTCCATGGTGACGCTGTCCAGAGGCTGGCTGAGGACAGACAGGACGGGATGGTTTTGTCTTTCATATATGGATCAATATGATGTGTCAGAAATATCCACAACTTACACTTTAATGGGTGTTTGGTGGGAGGAAAGACTGGATATGATATGGTGTGTAACGCTGTTTCTGTACCATCTGGTTAATAAATATCTGCCTTTATCAGAAAAGTCTGTGTTGTTTCTCCAGCTCTGTTTTTCCACAATTGAATGAACACCATACTGATCTGTAGGCGTGTTATTATTATTATTATTACCCATAATAAACATGATGATAATTGCTCTGATTTATAGTATGATGACTACGTTTTATTGGCCAGGCAGGCAGGTATTGTCCCACAAGGTTGTAAAAATCAGATAACTCCTGATGCATAGGGAAGCCTATAGGTGGCTGCGACCAGTGTAACTAAGTACATTTACTCAAGTACTGTACTTAAGTACAATTATGATGCAGTATTTACATTTTATGTTACTTTATACTTTTACTCCACTCCATTTTTAAAGCAAATATTATACTTTTTTTACTCCACTACATTGACTTGACAGCTTTAGTAACTAGTTACTTTGCTTATTCCGATTATTCATAGAAAATAAAAAAATAAATCTAATACATTAGGATGTATTATCACAGGTTAAGTTACCCAGGAGTATATAAAGTACTTAAACTTATAGCTCCACCATTACCAGCAGTGAGCAGCCTACTTTTGACTTTTGATACTAGTATATTTTGATGCTAGTACTTTTATACTTTTAGAGACTTTGAATTCAGGACTTTTACTTGTAACAAAGTATCTTTATACTGTGGTATTGCTATTTTTACTTAAGTAAAAGGTCTTAATACTTCTTCCATCACTGGCTGGGACCTTGCATGTAGTTGTGGTGTCCCTATTTTAAGTCTGGTGTTACACCAAATCCTGTGACCCATCAGACTCTGTAACCTGACAAGGAATTTCTGCCATATGTTGCACATGTTTTCATCATACTTTATCACATAGCCTACTGTATTTTGATAGGTGTTAGCAAATATATATATACTATACAGTATATAATTGCTATATTCTGTGGCAATTTAGCTAAAATTCCTATAGGCCACAGAATTTTGTGCAACACCGACTGGGAACATTTGTTGAATATTGCCCTCCCTCATTTTCTGTAAGCTCTCCACTGTACTGTACTATCTAATAAAGGCTAAAAATGACAAAAATACTTACATACATGTTTTAAGACATAGATAAATACTCTGCTCTGAATAATAATTTGTGTCGGATATGTTTTTTCCTTGTAAGAAATTCTTAAAAGAGCATCTACTCCTTCTGCCTCATTGAACAATTCAGAATCTATGTTCACATTTTTTGCTTCAAAAGTTTAACTACAAGACACACAATGTCTCCTTCTTCACTGAGAAGTCCTCTCTCAGTGTTTCCACATTACTCTTGTGTTGTATTTTGGATCCAAGCTAGTTGTGGTGATGTCACAAAATCATGCTCTTAAGCACACAAGTTCAACTTTCCCCCCTCCGGCAGATTAATGTGAAAACAGCCTTCTAGTGTCAAACTCTGCACACACACGTCATTCTGGTCAAGTGAGGTCATAAAAAGTGGTAAAAAAGGTGCTGATTAGTTGAATTTGACTCCTTCTAAATCCTGACATCCCCACATAAAACTGTACACTGTAAAAGGAATCAAGGAACCAATTGAAAAGCTCCATGTTTATCTGGGTCAGAGGGCCAAAACCAGGAAGCTGTAACTGGAAAACGATCGGAGATTAATGGGGATGAGTCCAATAGTTGATGACTGTCCAGGGATTATGTGAGAGCAGGGATGAGTAACGCTGAGTGGCGGCGGCACTGGGTCATAAACTTTCTCTGGTGACTCCTTTCACCTCACGTTACCATGGTCCTATTCAATTTATTCTTTTTCAGCAGCAAGATAGTGACTTTCCACAACAAGAGAACATGTTATAAACATCCAGGTTGGCATGACAACCTTCTGTGCTTTTATAATAAATTAAGTTTTATGGCGGCAACATATTTACCTCGCTGCAATCACTATATCAAATACTGAAAGAATACTATCGGAGGAGATGGAAATGATGTTAAACTGGATAAACATACACACACACAGTGTGAGGCAGGAGCAGACCTGGCAGCTCTTTATCTCCCTCTGCAGGATACCATCCCGGATATAATCCAGCTTTAATTTTTCACAGCAGCAGCTTTATCTGTCTCTACCACTCCCTGCTCTGTTGTACCTGATGATGGTGGTGATGATGCACCAACATGTTTTATTATATTAAAGAACACACATGCATCTCTGGAAGGTTAAAAAAAATGTTTTGTGTATTTCGTTTGGCAATCAAAAGATGTTGTTTTTATGTTCCATCTGACAAAAGCTGCAACACAAGGAGAGCTGGGTGTAGAGAAGGCACAGATGAAAATGAGTACCTATTCATATGTATGTTTAAATACTTCAGGAGTTGTGATGTGGCAGTACATCCAGTAGAAAACATCTGTGCAGCTCATCTTTTCTGACTTTTAGTTCGCAATTTGTGAAGGGTAGACAAGACACTTTAATCAGCCAATAAAAGGCCAACAAATAAATCCAACCTTCAAGAAAATCAGAGATGACAACTACACAAGCAAATAAGCAAAGTTATCACCAACCTCTCCACCAACTTGTATGTGGAGAACTGTAAAGAAAACAGATTTAAGATAACAGTTTGACATTTTGGCTAAATACGCATATTTGCTTTCTTGCAGAGTTGCTGCAGGTTAGCTTAGCATAAAGACTGTGGGCTAACACATTATATCTTGTTAGTTTACAAAAACTGATGTGAAAAAACAACATGTTTGCGGTGTTACAGGACAGTGACAGGCTAGCTGTTTCCCCCTGTTTACAGTCTTTATGCTAAGCTAAGCTAACCTGCTGCATTCTTGTAAGTAAGGGACTGATATTAGAGTGGTATCCATCTCCTGATTTAACTCAACAAAAAAGCAAATGCATTTCCCAAAGTGTCATCATATTCCAGGCTAACATACTTGTGGATGCCCGTGTTTAACTGGTTCTACAATGAAAATAAAATGACAGAAAATAAAAGGCAAACTAAAAAAGTGAAATGAAAGAGTTGAAAGCAATGTACAAACTGATAAAATGCACAGACTGTAACTTTAAAAGGGTGTTAACAGTATAAATGTGTTTATTTTATGCTGAAGCAAATCTGTTTATGGTTGAGTTGGACTGAAAAAGTAGTAAATATTTACAGCAGCAGCAGCGTCTTCACACACTTCAGTGATATCATGTGTACCTTCATTACGGAGGAAAAGCCTCTGGGCAAAGCTGCGCATTTACATCCAACAAAAACACATCAAGTATAAAACACTTGTCCCAGTAAATAGTCCATGGTCACAGGATTTTTATTTCATAAAAACCTCAAAAGTTCTCATTCAAGTCCAATAATACAGCACAGTAGTCAGTTTCTTTACACTTAAAATCTCTTTAAGTTAGTAGTAGTGGTGGTGAGGCGTGGAGATGTCGTGTCACCATGGAACATGTCACCGTCTTTACATACAAAAGACAACCATAGTAAAGAGTTAAAATACAACCAAACACAACCAAACAGCACAGAGCCGATGAAAATGTTTTTTTTCTGGATCGGAGAACAGCGAAGCCAATCAGGAGTCGAGGTCCGACGGGCCATCTCCGGACAAGTGCTGGCAGAGGTCCTCTACGCAGACGACCTTTGACATGAAAGTGAAGTGGATTGGAGGCCCCGCGGGCTGCTGGGAACACAACCTGCTGTCGAAAACACGAGCTCCCTGTCCAGTTGGCTGGCACAGACGTGTATAACAGAGGCGGGTTGCTCTGCAGCTCCACGTTATGTTCTCAATCACAAGTACAAACCAGTCACCTGTAGTCTATTAGTCTCTTTTTCCATCTGAGCCTGTACCCAGTGTCCTCTCTTCTACGGACATGTGCCTCTTTAGTTTTTGGGGTAGATCTTCTCATAGAAGAAGTTTTGTGCCAGCAGGTAGAGCTCGCCGTCCTTTTCTCTGACAGCGTGCGCCCTGACAAACTGGAACTGCTCCAGTGCAAACTCGTAGAAATCATTCTCCATCTTCCAGATGGCTGACTGCTGCAGCTTGGCGATGGACTCCTTCGTGGGCGGCTTCTTCTCGCTGGTCTTCCTCAGGTGGGATTTCTTTCCTGTGATGAAAAGGAGAGGAGGATTAAAGAGGTCTCGGTACATGAACTCAGTTTAATGTTACTACAGCTTTATTTTGTAGTAGTAGTTTTTTTTTGGTGAAGGGGTTGAAGTAGTTTTTTTTTGTTACTGGATTTCAAAAATTCATTGGCACTATTTACTGGCAACTTAAAACAAACTCCTCTCCACATGTCATGTGGAGCCCTAAACTGTGAATCATTCTAATGACCAGGTTTTCTGATGTCCCGTCATTGTTATCCTACAAGAAACCATCTGACATGCAGTCATGAAGTCTTTTCTGCTCATAACTGACATTAGATTCGATACAGGCAGTGTTTCAGGCTTAAAGCCGTATCCATGTAATGAATCTGCAAGTTCAATAAAATTCAATAAGTTCACTAATGAGCTTGCTGTAAATATGACAACCTTAATGGAAGAGTATTTTTTGAAAGGTTGCTGATTCGCTTTCCTGCTAAGAATCAGCTTGATACCGCTCTCATCATTGTAAATAAAGCTACAGCAAAGAGAGTATTAGCTTAGCTAAGGATAAAGACTGGAAACAGTTGTTTGATCCGTACAGTAAGTGTAAAGACATCAAGTTGTGGTTTAACAGTGAGACTATTTTTTGGCCGGGCGCAGCAACATCTCAGTCTTGTCGCCACTGTGAGGTTACAACTGGCAACCAGCGTAGACACCAGAACATCACTGCACCCGGTCAAGAAAGAGTCCCACATGTAACAAAGTCCAAAACAAAATAAATCAAAGATTCAACGTGTTAGTTTGTGAGTTTTAGAAGTATTGGTAGCACCACCGTTTTAGAGAATGGGCTTACCAGGGCTCAAGCCCCGGGGCCCGACGACGTAAAAGGGCCCACGAGGCTCAAGGTGAAAAAGAAAGCGCTACCTGGTACGCAACAGGATGCTCCGCTCGTAAAGATGCAACGTCAGTGGGGGTTTTTACTCTGACACAAGTTACTAGGAGACAAAAAAAGCGTTTTCTAGCAGCTGTATATCTGACTGAGATCTGTTTCTCTTACTGACTGAGTGAGTGAAAGGTGAGAGGTGACTGACACTCGTAAAGAGAAAGAGGTTCTCCAATAACACAGTAACATAGACTCTCCCTCTGTGTGTGTGTAAGCGTGCATATGCGTGCATTATGTGTGAGAGAGATGAATATTGGCCCACAGTGAGGTGACACAATTTCTGTATCATATATGTATGTTTCACTATGGGCACATAATGATTATACAAGTTGTATTTGGTGCTGCAACAATCATAAAATCAAAGTGCAGTCATGAGTGATTGTTGATGCATTATTATATTGATGTTTGGTTGGACGGGGCAACATTACTTAAATGGTGTCTTGACTGGAAGGTAGATTTTGTTACCTTTGGACAGAGCCAGGCTAGCTGTTTCCCCCTGTTTCCAGTCTTTATGCTAAGCTAAGCTAACTGGCTGCTGTCTGTAGCTTCATATTTAGCGTACAGACATGAGAGTGATATCAATCTTCTCATCTAACTCTCACTAAGAAAGCGAGTAAGTGTATTTCCCAAAATGTCTGAAATGATTACTGTGGAAATATGGCACAGCTTTCACTCCTGTCTGATGTGTTCTATATTTCTCTTTAGGCCTAAATTTGAGTAATATTAGCGATGCGTCAGCAAGGCATGAGTCAGAATACTAAGATCTGTTTTTTTTTTTTTTTTATGGGGGGTAGGGGTATTCAGTCTTTAAACTCATTAAATAAATACCTGATTAACTTGAGTACTTGGGTGTATCTGCTGCTAACATCACATTTGAGTCATAGCACATCTACATCACTGTCAGATTTAATTCTTCTGCACCCTCCATTATTCATTCTGGCTGCACTCGTAACTAATCTGTAACTACATCAGCGAGAGGCACGAGTGCATATTGATCACAATTCAATTCTCAGGGGAGCAATTCAGACTGCTAATATGCAACCACAGCACACAGACACTTTTAGCGCTGCAATGTGAGGGAGCCATTAAGTAGCTTTTCAGTATATTAGAATATTGGTGAGGGGAAACAAAAATATGCAAGGGGAACAGCAACTATTTAGCAGATGCGGCACCTGTTTTGTACAGCTCGGTGGCTCCTTTGAAGAAACGCGGCAGCGCGGCCTCAAGCATCATGACAAAGTCCTCCAGCTCCTCTGTCACTCCAACCAGCATGTACTCATTCACCAGGTTGTATTTGGCTTGCTCCAGAGCCCACTGGCTGCCCACGTTCCTGCACAGAGATCATGTTCGTTGTGGTTAGTTTCTCTTCATATCCTGCTGAGATAGTCATGTAAAATGATCACAACATTTGCAAAGAGACAGAAATTGTGGGGGAGGAAGAGAGTGAGCTGAAAGGTACAAAGACAGTGACAGGAAAAATGATTAAGTGAGACGTGAACAGAGTCCAGAGAGGGTTGAGACAGCAGGAGGACCAGAGGACGGAGAAAGGAATGGAAAAAAGGTGGCAGGTGTTGTCATGCTCAGGAAATTAAATAATAAGGAAGGAAGTAGATTGTTTAAACCTATAAAGTAACTTTCTGGCAGAGCCTCGTTAAACACTGGCCTGGCAGCACCTCTTTGTCTTCAGTATTTATTTTACGTTTCCAAGGTGCTTTAATAAGCTGCCAGTGCACCACAGTGAACTTAATCTCTTAGAGACTCAGACCTTCAGTCAGTAACTTGCTTCAGGGGAGTAGATGGTTAAAAGATGGAGGGCAAAGAGAGTCAAGGAGAGATTTAAGGGAGGGCGAGAGGGATAAGTGAGGGCAGAGAGAGAGAGATTGATACAGATCATCGTGAAGAGAGAACGGATCAAGGCTGAGAGAGCTATCAGAGACCTTGAGAAGATGAGCGATAGAAAAGGACTAAGAGGTTTAATGTTGTGCTGTTATGAAACAACACTGATACAGCCTCCCTCCTGAACTATCTGAACTGCCTCAGGTGAAAAAAAGGATAAGGTTGGTGATGTGTGTTTGTCAAGTCCAACAAATCCCACTGAAAAGACCAAAACCAACAATGGGTTTCTCTACCCCGATCTGTGGTACATAACCCCTATAAGCCACTCATTCAAACTTAAGACGTTAACATGAAATAAAAGTCACAGGAAAGGCAAAATAATTTGGTAAATTTGTTGCTATTTCAGCGGTGGATTAATTTGGTGCGCCAGTGAGTGATTAATGCACCAGAATGGTGGACTTAGTTTTTGGACAACAATGGGGCTCTATGGCACAGAGGAATAAGATACAACAGGCTTACACACATGACAACACTTGTTAGGAGGATCAATTCATTGTTCATTTTGTTCTTTTCATGGAACTTGTTGACAATAAGAAAAATATAGATTATCACCAGCCTCATGAACAAACAAACAGTCAGAAATGTGAAAAGATATCGAAAGACGAGCCAAATCAGGCTTTTGCTGTCGGGGCTCCCAAACTCTGGAACGCACTTCCTGTAGAGATTCGATCATCTAATTCTGTATCCACTTTTAAAAAACTTTTGAAAACACATTATTTTAGGATAGCATTCTTATAAGGTCCCAATGTTATATGTCTGTATGCGTTTTTTATGTGTTTATGTGTTGTGAAGCATGTGTACAGAGCATGTGTGTATGGGTATATATATATGTATGTATAGATCTGTTTGTGTATGCATGTGTACATTTATACACATTTATGTATATATATTTGTTTTTAATCACCTTGTTCTACCATTTTACCACTTTATTATTATCGTTATGTTCTCTGATGTTCTGTTTTAGCAGTTACCGTATTTTTTACTTTATTTATCTGCTTTTATTGTCTTGTGAACACTTTGTAACATCTGTTTTGAAAAGTGCTATATAAATTAATTTATTATTTATCGTTATTATAAATCGAGCTTTCTTCCTGTCATTTCAAATATCAGATTATAATTCGGACTCAGTGTTGTCTGAACAGTGGCAGGTAAGATAAGATAAGATAAGATATTCCTTTATTAGTCCCACAGTGGGGGAATTTGCAGTGTACAGCAGCGAAGGGGATAGTTCAGAAACAAGAAGCAGCAGTAAAAAACAAAAATCAGATACAACACAGTGCAAAAAGCAAAACAAAAGTAGACAGGCATATAAAATATGAACAATTTAAATAGAAGGAATATAAAAATAGGAACAATATAAACAAGGGGAATATTAAAAATTGGAACAATATATACAGTATTGACAATAAACAGGCTATTGCACAGGTGGAAATATGATATTGCAGGTGTTTGAACACTTACCAGCATTCAGAGTAGTGACCGCAGAAAAAGGGGATCTGGAGCCAGAGCTTCTCAGGGGCACAGTCTGAGCCGCCGGCTGATACACATTCATCAAACGTCTGAAACACAAACACTTACTAGTCAAGTTTAACTTTCATACTTTTCATGCTGACTTTCAAAAAGTCAGCATGAACCAGATGAATGATTACAGCAAGCAAAACCTGTTTCAGTGTTCATATGAGCACCTGACTTTAGTTTGAAGACAGACAGACTATTTAAACAACAGAAAGAGAGTATTGATGGATTTTAACCTTCTTGTCTCCTTGTTTCCTGCGTCTCAAGCCGGGCCGGTAGTCGTCCCCGAAACGCAGAAAGTAGTAATATGACACCAGCCTTTCAATGGGGTCCCGGATCACGTTTATGTAGATGGGCTTCCTCTTCACCCCAAACCTGACAGAAACGACAGTGATTGGATTGAGACACTCAACAGGACTTGAATCCAACTATTAAAGCTGCAGTAGGCAGAATATTTTTGGCATCATTGGGCAAAAATTCCATAATAACCTTTCAGCTTATTGTAATTCAAGTGTTCTGAGAGAAAACTAGACTTCTGCATCTCCTCGTGGCTCTGTTTTCAGGCTTTAAAATATCTAGCCCGTGACGGGAGACTTTGGCCAATCACAGGTCATTTCAGAGAGAGAGCGTTCCTATTGACTGTTCATTCAACGGAGGCAGCTGTCAATCACTCGCAAACTCCGATCAAACAATCAAACTAGGCAGCGCTGATCAAATATGAATCAATATTCTGTTACTTTATCAGTTTACAGCTAAACAGTACACTACAAGATGTTTCTGAAAACATTTGAGGTGAGAAATAAGCATTACAGTAACAGAACATTGATTCATATTTGATCAGCGCTGCCTAGTTTGACTGTTTGATCGAGTTCGCGAGTGATTGACAGCTGCTCAGAGACGGCAGACTCCAGCTCGGCTCTGATTGGTTGTTTTCCTCCGGTCTGTGAAATCCTGCAGATGCCATTAGGAGCACCGGAGGACACAGAGGCACATGATTTTTTTCAGATTACCTGCCTCATGCACTACTGTCAGGATATAGTGACCGTTTAAAAAAAAAGAAATTAAAATCATATTTTCTCCATTTCTACCTGCTGCAGCATTAATATGAATACTAAAGACAGTTTGCAGATTTATAAACTCAATAATGAGATTATTTTGTTGTTAAAACATACTGAGGTCAGAGGATCAGCAATGTTACTTTATGCTACATTGAGATCATTACCCTACACTTTGAGTGAAACGCTGTGAATGACCACAAGGGGGAGTTTACCTGCACAAAACGACAGCAGGGTGAATAAACCGTTTTTTTACAGTGTTGCCATTATAATGCAAGACAATGTAATTACTTGGTGAAGTCCAGGAAGGAGACGTGTCCGTGGTAGAAAGCCGGCTTCATTTCCCTCCACTCAGTCACATTCTTTACAAACCGCACCTGAAACAAATCATGTAAAAAAAATGCTCTTTTAAGTACAAACAGTTTACCACATAGAGACAATAATGTAGGAATATGAGGCCTCTACATTATTAATGAAAGAGGGAATTAATGTTAAAGGTGTCAGCTTCTGACCTGGTCCTGTATGGACATGACTGGGTTGTTCTTGGTGGTGTTGATGTGCAGGACGTGGTAGTGGTTCTTCCCGCACAGGTCGTAGGCGATGTTTGTGAAGGAGGTGCTGGCCGTCTTGGGCACGCGGTTGTAGATGATGACGAGGTCGTCCTCGTTCTCGGACGGCGACGAGGCCGACGAGTCCCGCTCCCGCAGGCCGTCCTGCGTGTGCCGCTGCTCGATCTCTCGCACCTCGTGTCTGGCGATGGCTCGCTCTGGAGGGGACGAAAGGAAGTTTTTTATTTACTTTAATACTGCAGACTAGGAGAAGTGAGCAAAAAATGTCCTCGTTATATATGAACTCCAACCAGATCCAGGAGTGCTGCTCTGGAGCTGAACATGACCTCTGACCTCTCTGTGGAGCAGAATACGTGAATAAAAAACTTCTTTTTAAAAAGTGCCAGGAAGCATTTGTAAATACTGTATAGTGTGGACCGGCACCAAAAATAAAAATACGAGGAGTTAAACTCGTGGGTGCAAGCAAAAACACAACCATCTCTCTCCTACTCCCACATCTCTGTTTATACATGGGTCACTGTTTGACATGCCTCATTTACTCAAATAGCACTGAGCTGAAGCATATTTGACATCTCTGCTACAAAATCTAGAATTAAATTTAAACCTAATCCACATAAAGATATGAATCTGTCCTTGTCAGAAGTAACACCGCTGTGTGTGTGTGTGTGTGTGTGTGTGTGTGTGTGTGTGTGTAAGTGTGTGTGTGTGAGTGAGATTAAACTGTAACTTCATTAAAAATGAATTTCCATTTCACCCGAGCACAGTCTCTCTCGGAGAACAGATAGCTAAAAACTCCTTTCCTGCTTCACACCGAGGATCAAGAATAATGTCAAACAGGAATATTAGTTAATCATTTTGTGAGCAGCCTATTTCACGCTGCCGTACCGCCGCCGCCGCTCTTGTTCGCTTATCAGATTCCACTTTAATATCAGTCTCTTACCTTTACTTTCACTCTCCTTATTTAACCGCACAGTGAAGAAGTGTCTGTAAAGCTCCCGTTTTAGATCAAATACATGTACCATCATGTGGCCAAAGTACATCTCTGTGTGCTTCAGACAGACTCTAAGATGGAATTGATTTCTCCAACCTAGTTTCCTTCTTATTCCTCTTTGGAAGAAAAGAGGATCATGTAACGAGGGTGAAAGGGTGAATAGGTTAGAGGCTGGTGGTTAGACGGTAAGGCTACAGTTATTTGATAGCTAACTGGACGTTTACAGCACATCAATACACTATAAATGAGGAGGGCGGAGGTATCTCAATCCAAACACTGCATGAAGCGGCAGAGAAGCCAGACCTCGGTGCCTCGGTGTGTGAATAGATTCAACACAAAGAAGCCCGGGCCTTTGTTGCCCTCGGGCTTTTCTTTGCCTCAGATTGACTGGTGTTGACAATGCCTCTGAGTGCTCCGCAGGAAGGATGGAGCGAGAAGAAGAAGAAGGGTGTTTATGTGTGTGTGTGTGTGTGTGTGTGAGGAGGGAGCACCTAATACCCGTGGGAGCCCTCGGTGGAGCCAGCGGGCTCCTAAAGCCCTGCCTAAAGCCCTGCCTGGCTGCTGAGACACTGTTGCAGCCTGGACTGGCCGGCTTTACAGGCTGGCATCTGGCTCCGGTGGCCAATTAAGATGTCAACTGCGATTCCGCCGCCCTCTCCTTCATCTGTGCGAACACACGTGGGCACGCACACAACGCAACACAACACACAGACAGAAATGCTCTCACTGTGCCCCCTCTCTTACACCCTCCTGAGCAGCTGTTAATGTTCCACTCATCAGAGCTGGATCAGGTTACGGACGGAGCCGCGGCGCTTCCGCACGCTCGCAACTGCTGCTGCCCCCTCCCTCCCCAAGGCCGGTGGCGTGGTGGAGGCGTGCCAGGTGGCCGTAATGGCTGAAGGCTGTCAGCATGCGGAACAACTGTAATGGACACATTCATTCACGCCTCCTTCCAAAGCACGCATTAACCAACAACAACAGCAATAACAGTTGCTATGCTGGAACTTTATCGCTCGGGCTCAAATGTCCTTTCAGGATTATTTTTATGACGGTGTACAGTGAAGGGTGACAGAGAAAGACAGTGACAAAAAATAGAGCCAGAGTGCGACCTGTGACAATGCAAGTCATAAATATTAGCCGCCTTTAGTCTGATGCGTAGTACCAGATGTCTGCTTCACAGTCTTAAAGGCCCTGGAAACATACTTTCTCAATCAGCTTCTCACTCGGAGTGATAGGGTCTTACAGTTAGAATAGCTGTGTTTATTTCACATGTAAGATTTCTGTATTTGTGTGTTTTTATCTGTGCTATAGAGTGCTGCAGGGATGACGTATTTTTGTAGGCCAAACCGGAAGTTAGCATCGCCCTGGGTTCCCTCGACCAGAAGCCAATGGGATTTTTCCATTGGATATTTGACGATTTTCACGTTTATGATACACGTTTTGTTCGGTAAGGTAATCTTCACGAATGAACTCCACTTGATTGATGTTGACTTGACTGGTGATTTTTGAAGTGTGAATGCAATCGCCGGAAGTAAAAATCTAACATTAGGCTATAAAGGAACTACACCACGGACACATGACTTCACAACATCACCACTAAGCTAAAGGCGGACTAGTGTTCAGCGTGATTACGTTTAGTAGTCTTATTTAACCACTTGTCAACAACTGCCTTTTTTAAGACACGTAAAAGGAGCGGGATATGATGCATTTTATATCAAAAAACATTAAAATCTCTCAAGCTTGTGTTAATCACAGACCTTATTTCAGGCATCTAACTAAAAACCCATTCAAAAAACCCATTGACTTCCAGAAGAGGGAACTGGAAGTGCTAAAATGCTAACTCCTTTCCAGGTTTTAGGACTCATTCCTGTAGCACTCTATTCTCACTGGGTTCATTTGGAAAAAGGTGACGTCACGTACCTCTGTGCACCAATCGGGATTTAGCAACATTTGAATCTAAATGACCTTTGTGGGGTTTCTTGTGTTGTCAGTCAAATCCCATCTAACCACTTCCAAATATTCCTGATGACGCAGATTAGTTGAGTTGGTGTTTAAACTCTTAAATATGTTTTCTTCCTTACTTTAAAGCAGCTCTAAATCAATATTTTTATATTATAAGTGGGTCAAATGACTATGTGTAATGTAAAAGATGTTGCTCATAGTGACAAACCCACAGAAATATATCACCTGACAGGCAGTTCCCCTCAGCTCTATGGGACTTTTTAGGGTCTTTCAGCTCATCGTTTTGGTTTACGGCCTGCGACTTGCATATTTTTGTTCACTCTTAAGGCTTTCATCAGTGATGTTTCCGGCAGCAACACAAACATCTGCATATGTGTGCAGCTGCATTTAGCAGCTAAAGAGCCAGATATTCCCCTCAGGAGTTGGTGGAGACCAAAAACAGAGCCAATAGAGAATTGAAATTTGGACTAACATTCGCCAGGTGGCCATAACTTCAAAATTAATGTTATGTTGCTCCATATTGGCCGGATGTGTAAACAAGCAACTATTTGTGAGTCATATCAGCTTAAACTGTGTTAATATGTCAATATAGAGCGTGTTGCGGTGGCCCCAAGAAAATGTGTTAATGCAGGTTGAACTTTTGATTGCTGCTTATTTAGTCATAGTTTATGGTTTATAAGAATACTGAGGATTTGAGTTTCAGGGGCTTTAGATGGCAAAAAAATATCGCCTGAAATGGGCCGGTACTCACCAGTACTGAGTACCGGCACTTCTGATTTTTGTCCACATAAGTACCCTTACTTCTTATTGCGTACCCCCACATTCTGGTGAGTCTAGGTGCCCAAAATACATTTGAAGTAGCATATATTACCAAGATATACGTATAAATATATCCAAGACACATGCAATGATGATGTCATGCAACTGCTGAAATTACTGGCACCTTTTTTGGTCCAATTCAGGCACAGACTTTCTCACTTACTTGTAGTGGTTTGCCCAGGTTTTCACATATCTCAGGTGAACAGAGTTTCGTTTGACATTTTTCACTACAGTGAGCAGCACATAAAAAAAGAAAAGAAAAACAGCGATGTGTTTTTTTTCAGAGAGAGTGTCCCTGTTACTCTGGATAATCCACAGACCTCGCTGTCAACAGTTTTCACTGGAAGAACTTTTCATTGAAGAAGCTCTCAGTGAAAACTGTTGACAGCGAGGTCTGTGGATTATCCGGAGTAATGGGGATATTGTTTCTGAAAGAGATCATGCTGTTGAGTATATTAAATTTATTGTTTTACTGCTGTGAGCACCACCAATTAAATTCCATAAACCTCTGTTGTGACTCAGTGCAAGATATCTCATAAACTAGATGGACAAATAAGAAAAATGGCTGGATACCGTTAGAGTTAAATGAGAGAATGTGTTAATTGAGTGACTTGGCACTCTGTTGCTATAGACTTAAACTATGTTCTTGTCCATATTTTGAACTGGGCCAAACAGGAGAGCATGCATCATCATGTAAGCTTTCTTTTTGCTTTGCTGTGGCATAAACACACTGATTTAAGCTTTTGTGAAGTTCAAGCTCGCAAGGAAGTCTGGCAGTGTCTCAGTTTTATTTCAGAGGAGGTGGGTGAGAGTGAGAAAAGGCTGGGGGCTACCGTGTCCCCAACTACAACGTCCTGAACTATGCGAAGGGGCCCAGAAACCACTTGTTAAAGACATGGTGTTTTGTGGCAAGTTTCCAACAACCAACAAGGAGGCGAAGCGGGCACGGAGAGGGCTCCTTAGGCTTTGTAGTAGACGCCCTATTCATTGCGAGGCTGAATACACTTGGCAGAGACCTCCATATCAGAGGGCGCCACACACACACAAACTTAAGCTTAGCGCTCCCTTCTGAGGTCATTTAATTAGAGAACAAAAGCCTGAATTACTATGGCCACACAGCGGGCCTCCTTTCATTCCACATTTCCGTCAGTTTCCTCCCCTCAAGCCGTCTCTGTGCATTAAAAGCTAATTATGAACCGTGAAGCCAACACGGGTCTTAAACATTGTGACAACTACAAGCCTATTACTCAGAGTTTCATTCAAAGTGAGAGACAGGAGGTAGTTGAACATATTTACTGAAGCAATTTCGCGGCTGATTAGACGGCGGCATTTGAAATCATCATTCATATTTCGCCGCCAGATCTGCAAAATGTGACAGGCCGTCATGTATTATTCCCGTCGCGTCAGATCTGATGGGATAATAAAAGTGGGGGAGAGAAGATGATCCTTTCTCCAAGCGGCACATAAATCTATCATCGCTCCGATCCGCTGGTCGGAGCCCTCTCTCCCTCTCCGTCTGCTCCCCCTGAGAGGGTTAGCCCTTCGAACCGGAGCCTTGGGCTAGGTGGGTAATAGAGATTGGCTATCAGCGGCAGACTGAGGTGTACGGCTTGTATGGTTCTGCTCGGATGCCGCTGGATTGCAAAATCAATGAAGGATGACAGGGAGGAGATCTAGGTTGCTGCTGTATAAAAATCGAGTTAGTCTGCTGCTGCTGCTGGTGCTGTTCCTCACTCTTCCCTCTATATAGACTTGGGCACGCTGCTGTTTTGCGGTGCCAGGTTTCGAGGGGACAGTTATGTCACCACTGCAGCACTCACCAACAATTGGATAAACCGTTGCCCTTCCGAATTTCTAATTATTCTAATTCAGTCTTGGGATCCGTTTAGCAGACGAGTGGATCATCACAGGAAACAGGAATAAAGTCAGACCGGCCCGATTTAACAGAGCTGAACCTGCCTCGCCATTGTTATTTAAGTGATGACAGGGAATATGAAACATGCTGTGAGAGGAAGCTGTTGTGCGGCGCCTCAACGCTGCTGCTGGCAGCTGCAGAGAGCTGAAAAAAGGAGACGGATAAACGAGCGCTTTCATTAAAGTGATTGCGAAGGTGTTCGGTGCATTCAAAAACGCCTTCGGAGCTTTCAAACAGGCTCGGTATGAGAGCAGGAACAGAGACGTACACAACCACGCACGCTGAAACATAAAACTTCCTCTAAACTAGACACCAATGCTTTTATGCTACATGCAGCATTTCATAGATTTTCTCTTGTTTTAGAGGAAGATGAGACGCATTTGAGTTAATGTGAAACTGTTTGGGAGAGCTTTTTTGTAAATTGCTGAAGTTGAGGCAATTTTTCCCCCTGTGGGTTTGACACACAAGTATGACACTGACACTCAATGAAAGGTCTCATTCACTGTGCTCTGTCTCTGCACAGTACAGCTGGAAGAGAGAGGAGAGGTGGGGGGATCGGGGGAGAGAAGAAAGAAGAAGAGACAAGGACCAGGTCTGAGTAACATGGAGTCATGAAAATGTGGCCAAACAACTTGATGACTGTTTATAACTGCCGCGGCAGGATTAACCCTTCAGGGGGCCCAGGGTAAACGTTTGCTGTTGGGGTCCCATTGACCCGTCTGTTCATTGTGTGTATGCAGCCTGTTGCACCCATTAAATACAGTGACACGGCAGAATGTATATGGCAGCTTCATGATTGATTCCAACACCTCAACTCTACTATCTATACAGAGTACTGATTCCATACCAGTGATGTCTTTTCCTACATTTGAAAATGGTATACCAATTGGCTGTGGCACAAAAAAAACTGAGTCATTGGCCTGCTATGACTGAATGGATGTAACTGGTAGTCCACGTGAAAAGGTCAGTATCAGTACAAATCTGGTGTGTCACTAACCTGACGTGCCAGATGGTTTGTTACACAGAACCACCTGAGAAGCCGTCTTTGGAAACTGTTTGGAAAAGGGCAGACCCTTTCAAAAAATACTTGGCAGGTGATGGACCAGGATGAACCATCTGTCAATCAAACTTTTGCTGAAGCCAGTCGGGAGAAGAGCGAAAACATTATTTCCATCGAAAATAGCCTTCAGTGCCTTTTTTCTTTCAATGAAGAAATACTCTCCAGTTCTGACATAACTAATGCTAGTGCAGCATCTACGCTAACCTCTTAAGGAGCTGCCATTGTTGTTTAGAACGAACAGTTGCCTTAGTCATGTCCAGAAGGCAAAATAATTTGCAGAAACGACTCGCTGCAAGGCCTATTCTAACCTTAACCATCACATGAGAGTTTTGCAACTTGTGGGTTACTTTCTACAACACAACCAGTCACCTCTCCGTGTCTTCACACAGACATAAGCCACGCCCGTAGTGGCCAGTAGCTCCTCACAGGACGCTGATTGGTCCATGATCTGGCCTGCCGGACACAAACGCATTACTTGAATCCTGACGAGATGGATTTTCATGCAATATGTGATCCTGTCACTCTCGCGAGATCTGGTGACATCGTGAGAATCCAGCTGCCGTGCACGGCAAGTGTATCGCATCCCTAAGCCCCAATAATTCCCCAATATAAACTAACATAGTAAAAACCTTAAAACTTGGTTTTGACACGGGGACCCAAAAAGACCAGGTGACAAGATTATCTTACAATGCATGACATAACATAATATCAACAACTGTTTAAGTCATTTAACTAAAAGAAAATGTCATATTTGCTGGTTCCAGCTTCTCAGATGTGAGGATTTGCTGCTTTTCTCTGTTCTATATGATTTTAAACTGAAATATAGTTTGAGTTTTGGACAAAACGAGACGTTTGTAGACATCCCCTTAGGTCTTTAGATAATTTTGTGGCTATTTGTTTTACATTTACGTATCGATTATTCAAAAAAAGATGAATAGATTAATGAAAATGATCACTTGTTGCAGCTTTAACAAATTTCCTAACAAATGGCAATTAATCAATTGACCAAATCCAGTTGGTAATCCAGCTATGAGAGTCACTGAATGAATGACACTCACTGACAAACAGCAAAGCACAGAAACACACAAAAATGTCTTGTCTACAGGAAGATCTGGGGAGTTTCTATCTGTTTTGTCCTCTAGATTTATCATAAAAAAGGATGAAAGTCTGATTGGGAATGCTAGAAATGGTGCTGAACAATATATTAAAGTCAGACGGCAATATGAGCAACAGAAAAGGCTCCACACTATTGAAATTCAAATCAACAGATGCACCCAGCGAGATGAAGTATAGTGAAATAAAATGTCTGGCTACATTGCAGATTCTCGTAAATAACATTCTGCACGGTGACGTGATATTTCCTGCCCTGGACTTGGCACCGCTGCTTTGTGAGGCCGCGTAAAATACAAGCTGAAGACTTTTTCATTGTTATGACTTTCACGGTAGTTCTGCTTTTACTAGGAGGCACAGAGGAGAGCAGGAAAGGTGAGGGAAACACAACGGCAGGTGCACGATGGAGGTGCTCCGTCCTCCGGAGAGATGCTGCTGCCGCCGGGCCCTGGAGTTCAACATATCCACGACGTGAAGGTCGTGTATCCTGGAAAACATGGAAACGGCTTTTTCTCCTCCGGCGGCGATGTTGAAAACAAGAGTGCGGTTGTCAGAGAATGCCGACAAAGCATTCCTCATATATAGAGACGAGACAAACTGAGCCTTGTCAGCGCTGACAGACAACACTGGGCAGACGGTTTAAAGTGGTTAAGTGGTTTGGGGTATGAGTCTTGAGACCATAATTACTCCATTGAGTGTTACTGAGGAGGAAGATGTTAACACTAAACTTCAGAAATGACCTTTTTTTTTTATTTTTTTATAACAGGCTCTAAATGTACAGCAGCTGAGGACGGGGGTGCTTTGCGCTCTGTCGAGTTCACAAACTACAGATGAAAAACAAGCTGTTGGACTAAACTCGAGGGTACACTAAATAAGCTCCGGCCACATGTGGCCCATTTATAATACCTAGTCTAAATGCAAGCCATGTCCCTACACTAATGATAACAATCCGGGATAGATGGAGATGATAATCGGCATGGTTCAACCTGCCACTTTCTCCCCTAATATGTCTTTTGCGCGATCGAAGCCGGTAGTGCCGTCTGACGGGTGAGCCAATAATGTCTGGGAAAACAGAAAGAGTAAAGGGGGCCACGTTCTGTCTGCTTCATCAGAAAACAGCCAGTCAGATGAGATTATGGAGCAATTTACACAGATGGCAGATCCCATCATTCCCCTGCCTTGTTAAGTAAAGGCGGGTCTGACAGGTTGCGGAGGGGAGGCGGAGGGGGGTTGGCGATTGATTGGAACAGATCTAATCTTGGCACAGATCGTCAATGACTAAGCAGTGGGAATTAGCCAACATTTTCAGAGGCATTTAATCAAAACGAGGGAGAAAAATATCTGGGTAACTCTTGTCGAGAGAAGAGCCATTTGTTAGAGGAAAAAGAAACCACGGCCTCACAAACACCGCAGTCAAATCTGTGAGCGCGTAAAAGTGGGAGAAATTACAGTAGCTGAACGCATATAGATTCACACTGAAACACAACTCCCAGTTTTGCTCAGAGCCCTCATATTCCTAATATAACAACAAACAATGTTTGCATAACAGCGCAGATCTGGTTGCAAAGCTCCAACCCAGATATCTGATGTTCCCCCTTCCCTCTCCGTCTCTCAGCCCTGCAACAGATAATTAATAATGCATGTATGGGAGTCCGGGGAGAACTCCACACTCTATTAAGACAGAGCACACGACAGCTATTCATAGTTTTAATGATGAGTGGGAGGGACAGGTGAACACCGCAGAGAATCTGTCCCACACAGAAAAAACGAGTGAGAACGGCGTTATACAGAACATCGCTGCCACAATGACACAAGTTCATCTCTGCAGGCTCATATCTGTGTGTCTCATCTCTTCTTTCATCTCATTACATTGAGCGTCTGCAGGCCATCTATCCAGAGAGGATGTTGTACCGTTGTTCCCCATCAGAGGATCACACTTTTACTCTCTAGATACTGATTCCGATATGTGGCATTGTTTTGGATCGTTCCTCTGTGTGTACGGTCACACGAGGCTGTAAATACACATCACTTCTTAAGGTGGTGCTAAAACAACCCCTCGCTTTTCAAAATCATATTTATGGCTTTAGTTTCAGTTTGATTTACCCACTAAAATCTCTTTCACTGTCCATCCACCATTATCAGATGAGAGCTGTAAAATGACAAAAAAAAAATATATATATATATGTTTGATATGATCTACTCATCTCCGGCACACTCACAGCAATATTAAAGGGGAACTACACCAATTTTCACACATGAAAGTCTGTTTACAGGACTTGGGGAGTACTATTATATGTGTACACAGTTGTATAAAGCCTTTTGTGGCTCAAGCAGGAAGTGATGTCATTTAAGGCAGCGTCGGTTGGGTCTGAAGCCGCCTACTAGTAGTAGTAGTATGGAACGTAAACCGATTTATTTTGTAGTACGCTAGGCCGGGTTTCGCAGGTTTCCGGTTCTGGAAAGCGGAAGTAAACAGCACGGACAATAGCAAACTTCCCCTACTTTACATCACAAAAATGACCGAAAGTGACCGATCCAGCGCTTTGCATTGTGGGATACAGTAGCAAGGTAGACTGGTCCGATACATACTGGATATTTTTTCCGAATCAGTACGGCATCCGGGTATTTTTGGCATACTGTCGATTTTGCTTTTGTTCGCATACTGCATGCTACATTTTGGCTAAAATCAGTACGTACTACTAGTATAGTGTGCGGTTTCAAATACAGCCTGTCTGTGCATTCCAATACCCATACTATTTAGTATGCCAGAAAAAGCTTTAGTATGTCCTAATACATAGTATCTATGTCAAACGCAGTATGCCAAAAATACCAGGACGTCCTACTACATTCAGTCGCATTTTGCAGTATGCAAGCCAGCATGCTTTTCTGGCTATTCTGACCCACAATCCTCCGTGCTGCAGGTTTGTGAGCAAGAGGGTCAAAGTTCAAGGCGCATTACAAAGTAGTATGTCCCAATTGTATGCATACTGCATGCAACAGTGCGTACTTTGTAAGGGCAGCATCAGTATGTACTAAAAGTAAAAAGAAAGTATGCGATTTGGAATGTATCCTACAAGGTTGAAGAAGAAGAAAATCTGAGGATGTGGAGTTAGCAAGAAGTGATCTTAACCAGAGCTCTGTAGTCCGCTCCTCGTCTCTGCTTGAGCAGCTCGAGGCTACATTAGCCGCTGCTAGCATAACACCCCCAAATCTCTGACCAAACCATTGC